>VZQC01013012.1:3781610-3876417 GCA_009823505.1 Rhizomys pruinosus | reverse complement strand
GAGAGAGAGAGAGAGAGAGAGAGAGAGAGAGAGACAGAGACAGAGAGAGAGAGAGAGAGAGAGAGAGACAGAGACAGAGAGAGAGAGAGAGATTGAGATTTAATTTAGAGCAAGATTTACAACTCTAAGAAATCTGCATGCAAATGTCAAAAGACTCGGTGATGTTACCAGCACAAGGAAAAAGAATCTATCAGTAGACTAAAAGCCGGATATCCTGGAAGCAGATCCTCTCCTCTCTAAGTCATGTTCTCTCTTTTCTGTTTCACCCTTTCCGTGACTCCTTTCGGAATGGGACCCTCATTGGACCAGACAAAAGCATCTCACAAAACATCTGCATATTTCAAGAGCCTATTAACCTATATTTTCTAAAGAAGGATTTTTTTTTTGTTTGTTTTTTTTTTGGTCTTTTCGGGACAGGGTCTTCCTGTAGTCCCAGCTGTCCTGGAACTCACTCTGTAGACCAGGCTGGCCTTGAACTCACAAAGATCCGCCTGCCTCTGCCTCCCAAGTGCTAGGATTAAAGGCGTGCGCCACCACGCCCGGCAAGAAGGAATTTCTTTGAAGCTTGAAATATGCCTCACTGTAAGAAGGGGTCTGGCTGAAGAGAACTCTCTTGTGATTGAGACATGAGGAGGATGTGAGCCTGTGAAATGAATTTCTCACACACAGAGCCCAGGAGCCACTCATATTTTGCTACACACTTGGCATTATTATTGTATTTGCTATTTACTATTGCCTATTCATTTTATAGAATTTGGAAATCTTAGTTTCCATCCATAAATTGAATTTAAATATTAGTTAATATTAATAATTAAATAAATAGAATTCCCCTCGACCTGTGTATTCCTTATCGTGGCTTTATGTGGAGTCTTAAATTGAATTCTAGCAGCTGTGAGCAGACCACTTATCCTGTGGCTCTCAACTTCTTTTGAGATGTTGCATTTATGAGCAGGAAGACAAATATTTATGCAGACAGGCAGAATCCAAGGCAGAAGTTTATCTTCATAGGAACCAGCAAAATAATTACTCACCAAAGGTAAAAGAATACTTTGAAAAGCTCTATTGGAAGCATCAGGTCTCTATATATCAAAATACTCAGGGTTCATTTCAAAGTAGTTAAAATGTATTTGCAAATCTAAGAGATGTCTTAGATTTGAACAGAGAACAGGAATCAAGAGTCAAGGAGAATCTCTGCTCCCTCAAACACTGGCTTTTTGGAAATATACCTTTAAATGAGTGTAACCTCTAAACAAACGAAAATGATGATTTTTATCAATCCTACAAATATGATATCAAGTGGTACTTTGAAATATAGGTATGATTCTTTGAAATATGGTCTGTTATGTAGGAAATATATCAATAGAATGTTAAAATTTTCATACATCTTTGGTCCTAGAACTGTGATTTCAGTTTGAAGCATATACTTAGGGTGTCCTCATCTGTGTATAAAACATTTTCACGCAGAAGACTCCAAACATCTCTCCATGTTGAAGTGAAGGTGAATCTAAAGAAATGTATTTCTGAAAATCTTGGAGAGGAAATAGATTTTACATTAGCCATCCTCCTGATTTTGAAATATTTCAAGAGGTGGAATACTGAGGTTAACATATTTGATGTTGTAAAGATAAGGTTTCTGACAGAGCTATATGAAAGCTTCCATTAGGAAGCTAGTGTTGAAAATAACTCTTCACTGGAGTTTATTAGTCAGTTTAATGTTTCTAGAATGGGTCATCAGAAAAGCAAGTTTTAAACCTTTTACATATTTATTGTCTGTAAATTGATATTAACCTCAAAGTTTTATTCCATGCTCCATCTGAATGAAGAAGAAAGAAAAAAAATCTATTCCCAGGGGATGTTGAGAATGTCTTGTTAAAGAACTGGCATTTCAAGCTAGGTGTTGCATGCCTTTAATCCCAGCACAGAGGCAGGCATATCTCTGTGAGTTCAAGGCCAGCCTGGAATTCTTAGTGAGCTCTAGGCCAGCTGGGACTAAAGTGAGACCCTGCCTCAAAAAGACAAAACAAAACAAAACAAAACAAAAAAACAAACAAAAAAAACTAGCATCTAAGATTATTTGTGAAACGTTTCAGTAGGTAAAGTTAATATTTTTTTCCTAAAGAAAAAGATAAAGTTAATATTTTTTTTCCTAAAGAAAAAGAAAAGTGTTTCTTCATCGCTTTAATGGACACTAAAAGTTCTTGAATATTTTGAGAATTGCAGACTCTGAAATCAGAGTTTACTGGGCAACTGTCATCATATTTTAATAATCAGCCACTGCATACTCTCCTCACTGGAGCCAGCCAAGCCCACAGCTCCACACATGCACGAATGTCTTGCACTCACTGGTACTTTTCAGCTCTGTCTCTAGAAACCCTGCCCCCACCCCAATGAGATGTGCCCAGCTAATCCTTTCTTATATCAATGTGAGAAAAGGATGCACATCCTGTACCCTCATCTTGGTCTTTGCCCTTTGACATTCTAGCCTGCAAAAGCCAGTAAATACCTCTCATAACCTTTCACCCTCTAAAATTTATCTAGAGGAACCAGGACAGTAAGTATGGTGCAGTCCATTCTCCTTTCTCTTTTCAAGCATTCTGCTCGGTGGTTTATGTCTCATATATTATAATCAGAACAGACATTTATTCCAAATGTCTCTCTTTAAAGGAATTCACCAATAGATACAATATTGATAAGTATTATCTCTTACCTGTTTCATAGTCTTCACATTAAAACAGATGAGACGATTTGGCATTTTGGAATGTGTCAGTCATCTTAAACATTGTTTTAGTGTAATGTTTCAATGATCAAACCTTTGAACTGGTCTTTGGTGACAGTACTTTCAGTGGGCCATCATCTCTTTTTAGATAACACACATTTCAGGATTATTTATAACAACTGCCCACCCAAAAGACATGATTTTCTTTAATCAAAACTGCACATATTCCAAATGGAAAATAATTCAGTATAATTTTGTATAAATTGTATAACTTGATTTTATAGGCACAGGCATCCCTAGAGAGCAGACATTTCCATAGCATAAAAGCATCAGGATAACATTAGTGAGACTATCATAGCTCAGAACCTGATGACCCGGACTATGAATCAGAAACGCTGGGGCTGAACACTGGGAATGGGTTTAAACGAATCCCCCAGATGATTCTAATTAGTGATGAAGTGAAAGAATCACTTGTGAAAAGACAATGAAAGGCCTTTATTAAAAGTGAATAAACTTCAACAAAGTATTTCATTATGGAAGAGTATTTTAACTTCCATGTTCTCCTAAATTTGATAGAGTAAGGACTGCATTGGCTATTGACTTGATTTGATATTATTGTTTTAAAAATTCTTGACTATGTCTTCCTTCTTCACCCCCTCCCACACACAAAAATCCTAGAGGAGTCTTTCTAGTTTTTGGAAAATTTCCACAAGTGGAAGTTGATTTTAAAGGCATTTCTAATTTGTGTCAGGAAGAGCAGAGTCAGCAGTTCCTTACTCTGACACCTCTGAATGAAGCTTAGACCATGTTGCCCATGGTGTATTTTGCCACAGTTCTTAAGTTATGTGACAAGAGTTACAAGATCATGTTGTTCAGGCTAAGGGGTCAGCCTCATGGCTGAACTGGACAGAAGCACACATCCTGAGACAGGGACCAACGGCAGTGGCCAAGAACCCCAAATGAGATTTTTGCTGTTCTTTTCATTTAAGATTAATTTATAATTTATAGTAAATTAATAAAACTAGAACAACAATCCCCCTCATTTGTTCAGTTGATTCTTTTGGTCAAAGTAAATTTCATCTCCACAAAATTCTTAAGGCAAAGTCAATCCACTGCGTGCCCTGGTGTGATTGTATTTGGAAATGGGGTATTTTTATTTTTAATTCCCTATTTAAAACGAGCAACTTTCTTGCCCCTCTCTTCTTCCTTCTTTTCTTCCCTTGCATTACATATAGGGTATTGCATTATAGTTCAGGCTTCCATGGAACTTGTGATCTTCCTGACTTAGCTATGAGTACTGGAACTACTGGCATGCACCACCATACCCAATTTAAAACTTATGGGTTTAATCCAACAGGCCTTTCCTGGGCCTCCCTTTCTCCCAGGGATTTATTCCTTGGTAGTTTCTTGCTAAGGGAGCAGCTTGTTTTGATAAAATACTCAGTGTTAGTCACAACCTAGGGCTCAAAATTTCAGAAACCAGAAGTCAATTTATTTTTCAAAGTATCTTTAGACTAAGCATCAATTTCATACCCCATGAAATGTCAAAGAAGCTCAGCTGTTGCCAAACCTTTCTGGAAGTGATGCTCAAATTAGGGACCTCTGAACCTGGTATGCAGAGAGTGTACGAGGGGATTACAGCCCCCCCCCCAGGCCTTGCTGGCAGCCCTGGCTCCACTTCAATGCTCTATAACCTGTAGCTAGGGCCTTTAAAGATATGTCAAGTTGGGTGGAGAGACAGGTTAGCAGTTAACAGCACTGGCTATTCTTACAGAAGACCCAGGTTTGATTCCCAGAATCCACATGACAGTTACCAACCATCCATAACTCTAGTTCCAGGGCATCCTGTGCCCTTTTCTTGCCATTTCAGGCATTGCAAAATACAGATACACTTACATACATATAGTGTAACACTAATACACGTAAAATATTTAAAAAATTTAAAATGAGGTCTAAGTTTGAAGAAAGCCATTAGCAATAGTGAGGGTTGGACATATGACTGCAGAGGGAGAAGACAGCCACCTCAAGATTAGAGAGAGAGAGAGAGAGAGAGAGAGAGAGAGAGAGAGAGAGAGAGAGAGTTTCTCAGCAAAAATCATTCCTGCTGTCTTAACCTCTCAACTTCCAGAGCTGTAGAAAGAAAATGTGCTGAACTGCACAGCACTGCCTTGTCTGACAGCTCTATCGAGCAGTCTCTCTCCATTAGACCATGGCAGCCGTTTCTTGTTCTAAGACCAGGCATAGCTGTTTCCTCCTCCAGGAAACCTGGCTCTCTTTCTCTGAGTCTGGCCATTTCTTGTAAATTTTTTTATTTATTTTTTATGTGTACGAGTGTACTGTCTGCATGTAGGTTGGTGCACCCGTGTCGTGCAATGCCGTGGAGGTCAGAAGAGTGTCGGATTCCCCTGGAACTGGAGTTAAAGACGGTTATCAGCCACCATATGGGTCCTGGGAATCGAACCCGGGTCCTCTGCAACAGCAGTCGGCGCTCTTAACTGCTGAGCCATCTCTCCAGCCCCAATTTTTTACAATTTTATTTTATGTGTAAGCGATGAGTGTTATGCCTGCATGTGTAAATGCACCTGTGTCATGCAATGCCCTCAGAGAACAGAAGAGGGAGATGGATCCCCTGGGAGTGGAGTTATTAATGGCTGTTAGCCTCCGTGTAGGTGCTAAAAACTGAACCCACGTCCTCTGCAAGAGTAACCAGTGCTGTAAAGTTCTGAGCCATCTCTCCAGCCTGGGCTGCTCATTTCTGAAGTACATCCTGTCATCAGCTGACTGTTCCTTGAGTCTCTGACACTGCACCACATCTCACACTCTACCCTTTAGCCTGAGCTATGATTATTGCTCACATTTTACTTTCTTTCTGCCCTCGCTATAATTACTCTAATTCACATTTCTTTAGGCTTAAGTACCCTCTCGCAGGATAGCCTTTCTCTCAGTGTCCTCCCAATCCAGCCTACATGCCAAAATACAGGCATCATTGGAGTCCTTAAGCAAAGATTTGATTTACATCCTTCAATAACTCTTCCAACCACAACTAACCTAATCTAGAAACTCCATCATGGACATGTGCAGAGCCATGTTTGCTGGATGATTCTAGATCATTTCGGTGTTACTGACCATGTTAGCACACACATGAAGCAGGCCTGAATCTTCGGTCCTTCTCTGAAAAACCTGTTCCTATTCAGTAAGGCTAATTAGAAAGTTAGGATGTGGTGGTGCATGCCTTTAATCCTAGCACTTGGGAGGCAGAGGCAGGGGGATCTTTGTGAGTTCAAGGCCAGCCTGGTCTACAGCGTGAGTTCCAGGACAGCTGGGGCCACAGGGAGACCCTGTCTCGAAAAGACCAAAAAAAGACAAAGAAAGTTAGGATGAAACAGGAAGCAGCAATGGCGATGTTATGATTCAAAACAGAACATTTTGGCTTCTAAGCATTATGGGTTGGTAGTTGATAAAGAAGACCCACAAACCAATGTGGTAAAAGAAAAGACCCAGAGAAAGTGAGTAGTGCAAAATAAAGACAATAAACAGGGTAACTGTGTCATCTTTAAAAGTAATGAATTTGTATTGATTTCCCATGTCTCAAATCGCTGCGGAATAGAGTGGTTGGGTTCCCTTCCCTCCATTAATGATGATGTACGTAGAGTGCTTTGGGATCCTGAGCTGAAAAGGACTAAGTGCAAATTAATGTCATTTAAAAGCTATCTTAATGACTTCAGAAGCAATGGTGGAATGGCTTCCAATTTAGTTGTGAATAGGTATAAATAATTTCCATGAAGAACCAAGTGAATTAATTGCAGCATAGTTCGGCATGTACCAAACCTATTAGGATACTTGAACACAGCTGCAACTCAGAGGATAAACTAGATTAGAATACTGTTTGCAGAAAATAGCAAATCGAAGCACTCTTTTAGGCAATTAGCAAAATCAGAGCATCCTTTGAAGCAAATAAGCATGAAAAACGCCTTTCTTACGCTGATTTTTCCAAATGCCTAATTCCGCTACTGTCTTGAGTGTCTTGGATTACGTTCAAAGCCCAACACAACAGCATTTCTGTAATACAGATGAGATTTTGTTTTGATGTGAACGATTCAGCCACAGCTAAATGCACATTTTCAACCATAGTGATGATGAATGTGACTTTTAGAGCAACACCCCCTGGAGCCTGACTCACGGTGCATTATCCATCCTATTCTACAGAGGCGTTGCCATCCCTGTGTGGGGAGCCAGATGTGCGAGGTTGATGGCAGAGTAGAATAACAGGAGAATACTTGCAGAAATGTCTGTGGGTTATTTAGAACAAGCACAGAGGTTTCCATGCATTATCTTTATTTAACCAGCCTAATTAATAGTTAGATATCATTTCTTTATATTGATGAAGAGACCAGTTTATACACATTAATTAACTGTAGGGTCCTATAGTGAAGCAGTTACTAATATAAGTCAAAATTTAACATAATATTTGTATTTCTGAACATTTCAGTAACACATGGTGCATTGAAATTTCTCCATTTAAAATTTTCGGAGCTTGGCCTGCGGAGATGGCTCAGCAATTAAGAGCACTGGCTGTTCATGCAGAAATCTACAATCATTTCCCAGCACCCACACAGCAGCTAACAACTGTCCATAACTCCTGCTCCAGGGGATCCAATACCCTCTTCTGAGCTATACAGCATTGCAACACAGGTGCACCTACATACATTCAGGAAATGTACTCATACACAGAAAATAAAAATAATAAATAAAATATTTTTAATGTTTGATCTGTTTCCTTATCGTTAGATATTTGAGATCCTGATGCTGGAAAGCAGATTGTCAGGGTAATGTTCAATCATTGACTTTATATACTGTATATATTTATTACATATTTAAATACTTTTCAAACAGTTCAAATCACTTTATAGACACAAATGTTCTGTGGAATAGCAAAATGAACACTTGCCTTAGAAAGATCAAAAGCTTAACCCTTTTTTGTCCTGTATCCTTTGTTTCTTTAGAAATTCAACACACCATAGCTGGGCATGGTGGCCCACGCCTTTAATCTCAGCACTCTCGAGGCGGAGGCAGGTGGATCTCTGTGATTTCAAGGCCAGCCTGGTCTACAGCATGAGTTCTAGGCCAGCTGGGGCTACAGGGAGACCCTGTCTCAAAAACACCAAAAAAAAAAAAAAAATCAATACACCTCAGTCCTTAAGCTATGCATTTTAGGAACTGAAAACAAGAAAAGTCACATCCGGCCTATGAGGTAAGGTCATTTGGTCTTTGAGCCTGAAGTACATGACCACAATTTCCACTAACCCAGAGAAAATGAGGTACAGATAGAGAAAGAAGAGGGTGTGTGTGCCCTCAGTTATGGGCCAACAGAACCCTCAATGCAGCATGGGTACCTAGTTACCTTTTTTTATTTTTTGGTCTTTTCGAAACAGGGTCTCCCTGTAGCCCCAGCTGTCCTGGAACTCACATTGTAGACCAGGCTGGCCTTGACCTCACAAAGATCCGCCTGCCTCTGCCTCCCAGGTGCTAGGATTAAAGGCATGCACCACCACGCCCGGCTCCTAGTTACCTTCTTTAGAGGATGCAATAACTGGTTTGTCACATAATAGGTGAACAGAGTTAGTTACCACAGCCCAGCAAAACCTCTATAATTCTCAGTATAGCCTGTATAGCCAGGTACTGGAAACCTACGGAGCTTCGAAAACATGGAGCTACATTCTGAAAATACTAAGTGGGAAATTTCAGGAATTCATAATTCATGTTTTAAATAGGAGTCCATTCACTTGTGAGACAGTCTTGCCCACTCCTTCTGCAGTGGTGATCCGTTCCCAGAACAGTGGCGCTTGTGGTAAGATAACCCTGCTTTATTCCATAATGACCCCAAAGCTGAAGAGCAGTGAGACTGGTGATTAGGATCAAAAAACTTTATAGAGATTCATTTAAAGGAATCAGAAAAGTTATATATTTAATGAAAGAAGAAAAAATAATATTCTGAGAGTTTTTGAGGTCTTCAATCTTGATAAACCTTTATAAAACCATGAAGAACAAAAAATAAATTAGTTTTCCTAGCATATCACAAAGTACAGAAGTCAGGTGCTGGAGACATGGCTCGGCAGTTAAGAGCACTGGCTGTTCTTGAAGAAGTCACGGATTCAAATCCCAGGACCCATATGGTGCCTAACAACCATCCTTAACACTAGTTCCAAAGGATCCAACGCCCTCTTCTGACCTCCACAGGCATTGCAGGACATGGGTGCACTTACATACATGTAGGCCATACATTCATACAATAAAAATAAACAAATCAAGAAAACATAAAAGTTCCAATTGTGATACATGCTAAATGTCCAGTGCTCTGTTACAGGGTTGGGAACTACTGACGATTTCAGGCACACAGTGGGGCCATACCTCCAGTGGACAGGGTAGGGCAAGTGCAGTCATCACACCTGTGAACCTTCAAGAAAACAATTATATCCCTTCTAATGTAAGTTCAGAAAATGGGCAAATATTTTGTTATGACATTATTTAGAGAAGATTTAAAAGTTGTGCCTGGCTGCCATAATTTGAGTTTATTTCTGCCTATTACTTGGCCAGGGCAATAAACTTCATTGAATTCAGCCTAAAAGTACAAGGTCCTGGGGCTAGAGAGATGGCTTAGTGGTTAAGAGCACCGACTGCTCTTGCAGAGGACCCAGGTTCGATCCCCAGCACCCACATGGCAGCTGAGAACCATCTGTAACTTCAGTTCCTGGGGAATCCGACACCCTCTTCTGAACCCCACGGCATTGCA
Source organism: Rhizomys pruinosus (assembly GCA_009823505.1). Taxonomy (NCBI): domain Eukaryota; kingdom Metazoa; phylum Chordata; class Mammalia; order Rodentia; family Spalacidae; genus Rhizomys; species Rhizomys pruinosus. Next base: position 3,866,911 of record VZQC01013012.1, on the reverse strand, counting down.
TGACATTGCACGACATTGCACGACATTGCACAACACGGGTGCACAAACCTGCATGCAGACAGTACATTCATACACATATGAAAATAAATTTTAAAAAATTAAAAATTAAAAATTAAAAAAAAATTTTAAGTACAAGGTCCACACAGCATTATTATGCAAAATTAAAGACTTTTGACCTAATAATTCTCATGATTCTTCTCCAAAATGATAAATATTGTATTCCACCTATTTTTGAATACAAAAATAAAAAAGCCTTTTTTGTTTTTTTAAAGCTAAATTTTTATTGAAGCTTTGTGCATTTCATACAAAAATTCAAATCAAATCTAGACCCATGCCCCCCTCTTTGCTCCCCCACCCCACTAGAGCTCATGCATTCTGCCAAACATGTTTTTCATCTTTTTCTCAGTCTCTCTCAAAATTCTCAATGCAGAAGTTTACTGTAGAAGAAAACTAACCTAGCATAGGTGATAGAAAATGTAAATTTGTTATAAAAGAAAAATACACGGGTCTCACTGAAATTTTCTTGTCCATAAAGATGGACAAAACAATGTAAATTAAATTTCTCCTTGCTTATTTCAGTCTGATGAGTTTTGTTTACATAGTACAAACTGGTTTAACTTGTCTTGTATTGATGCACTCCACATAGCACACTGTTGGTTCCGCGACAGTCAGTCAACTGCTGTGAGGCTGTGTGCAGGGATAGGGTTGCCAGCTACATTATTTGAGCCTGGAATGGACATTAAGCCATGATCAGACCTTAGAAGCCATGTGAGAAAGTGTTTGGTTCTAAGTCAGGCCAACATTGACTTTTTTCATGATGCCTATAATCATGTCATTAAAGTTCCTCAACAAGGTAGAATTATCCCCAAGTCTTCCGGCTCTACCACAGAATCTCTACCAGAAATACTGTTCTGTCAATGTGGAGTCTGCAAAGTTATTGGAATTTCAGAGATCCCAGGCTTAGATAAAGTCTTCAAAATGACTTGTCACTCTAGTCTGAGTGACTCCTGGGGCTGTTTTCATTTCTCAGGGTAATGTATCACCTATATTTCTAAGCCAGAAAAGGGGCTTTTCTAAGATATTCTTCAGCCACTGAAGCATTGATGATAATAAAGTATTTGGTATTTGTAACACAGGGAAAAAAGAAACAGAAAGCAAACTTCTATATGTCCCTCTAACTAATGCAGTCCTGAAATGGAGTCTGACTTCACTCGCCTCTCACATCACTCTAATCCCCAAGTATTCATTGGAAATATGAGATTTTTATAAACAAAATGGTCAAGCCCCCAGGGCAAATTTTGAAAACCCTGCTTAAGCAAGGCACATACAAAATGTGTTGGTTTATTGGATTTGGGGTGCATGTTGCTCCGTAGTGTTTTGAGCATTCACCCCCCGAGGTTAGCACGTTCATTAAAAAGCATCTCCGGAGTGTTATATGAACTCACATTTAAGCTTGCAGATTTTGGATGAATAAGAAGGCACTTACAAAGCCAGATAATAGTCACATTCTTAGGACTATGATTCCTTCTGCTAGCTCTAGGCCAACATAATTTCACACAGTATAACAGGATGAATAATAAAATTACCATGAAATCTTTAAGACTAGATTAAATCCTAGAATTAGGGATCCTTACCTTAGTTTTAATTGTGGTATAAATGAAGCATGAATTTAATATAGTTCAGGGTTTCAGGATCATCAAATATTTCTAAATTTTAAGACGTTTTCCTGTGATCAGTGGTGACTGTTTCAAACTAATATTGGCTTTTCCACCAATATCCAGGGAAGAATTTGTCAATCATGCCTTTATTAATTGTAAGTCCTAATGTAATTATGCATTAACTATTTTAATCCCCTGCATTAAAATTAATCATTATAAAACTGTAGCTTTTCAGGCAGATCTTTGTCAGTATTATTCCTGTGTCTAAAAAGCAACTTATGTAATTTGAATGTTAATAAATTCAAAGTGTGCAGTTTATAAGCAGTCACAAAACTATGGAAATAAGTTTGCACAACCTACTAATAAACAAGATTGCTGTGACATATCTTGGGGTATTATAAAAAATGCTAACATTTTCCACATCCTTAAGTCAAAGACAAGAAAAATGAACAAAGGTGATTGTTACTGAAATTTTTATGTCCTCAATATTATTTTCATATGCTTTCACCATGATCTAATCTCATCTATACACATATTATCTGGGCAATTCTAGCCTTTGCTCTGTTCAGCTGCCTTTTCCATAATATGTCATTATCTTAAAACCAAGAGCCTTATGTAGCACTGTCAATGCTCTTCAACAATCAGTGTCCTCCTAAATAAATGAGGGACTAATTGTATTTCCCTTATGGTCTGTCTGTTTTCCAGAATTTCTGTAAGGCAATCACTTTTGTCTGCCACATTTTTCATGAAGATTTATTTGGTAGCTAGTAGCTATATTCTAGAATTCTCATATTTTGCAATTATTTATTTATAGTTTTAAATATATGTTAATTTGCAGGTTTATTCAAGTTTTATCAAATTTTTGTTCATTTCATAGAAAACATCTTCATCACCTTTATGACCCCTCCCTGATCCCCACCTCTGCCCATTCCCCACCAGATTTCATGCATTCTGTCATCCATATTAAGGCTTATCAAGTTAAGTTCGTATACCCAGATGCCCCTCAGTACAAGTTCATCCACTGGGGGATCTCGTCAGCCTATCTAGAGTCACTCCCTCAGTGAAGATCAACTCTCCCTTACGCAGCAGTAACCAGCTGTCAATTGTTCTCATGCTAAGGTTAGGAGCTGCTACCCATTGCCTGAGTTCTATGTTGAGTTTCTGTCTGATTGAGATTACATGGGTCTTGTGCATGCTGACATTACTGTTGTAGGTTCATATGAACAAGGTCCCAGAAGCCTGTAGGACTCTGTTTCCTTATGATTCTCTGCCAACCCTGGCTCTAACAATCTTTCTGCCCCCTCTTCAGCAGTGGTCCTTCAGCCTTGGGTGGTTTACTTTATTTTTAATGTTCTCAAGTTTAGCTCTCTACGTAATCAAGGTTTTGAGATACTACTTGATCTAACAGTAGTTTATTTAACTTTACTAACAATGCCTTCCTTTAGGATAATCATTCATTTAATAAATATTTACCCAAGCAACTATTTGCATTCTAGAGGTGTATTTAGTACTATTATCTATAAAAAAGACTTGGGAGGATCCTTCCCTCCTAGAATGTGAACCAGTAGAAGAAGCAGAAGAGAAGCATGTGTGTGTGTGTGTGTGTGTGTGTGTGTGTGTGTGTGTATCTGAGCACATGCATTCATGTGTAGAAACATATATTTTAGGGTTGAGAGAAAAGAAAGGAAGAATGTAGAGTACATGCAGAGATGGGAAGAAGCAGGATCAGTGCACACCAGAAATAAGTAGAGCAGTCAATGAACTAGAACCCATCTGCTAGGACTAAGGTCATAATAGAAAGCACCTAAATATTGCTGAAGGTTCAGCTTCAACGCAGTCTGTAGACTAAGGAACTCACAATCTTCTGGAACTAATTGTAGCAGTATAGGCAGAAAGAGATTGCCACTGGGATTAATGGGTAATTGATGATGATGATGATGATGATGATGATGATGATGACGATGGACAGATAAATTGTAGATAGATGGATAGATAGAGATAGATAGTTGATAGGTAGGTAGGTAGGTAGATAGATAGATAGATAGATAGATAGATAGATAGATAGGAGATAGAGATAGAGATAGAAATAGAGATAGGAGAGAGATAGATGACTGAGGACCAGATCTGTAAGGCAGCAGTATACTTTCCTCTCCTCTGCTCTTTGCTGAGAATCCTGTTCCTGATTGGAACAAGATGTATAGGAATTTTAATTTTGCTTGCTTGTTTGTTTGAGTTGTGTCTTACCATGTAACCCTGCCTGGCCTAGAAATCAGGATTTGATATATAACCCAGGCAAGTGTTAAACCTGCAGTAACCTTTCTGTTTCAGTCTCCTGAGTGCTGAGCCCTTCAACTATTAAGTTCAGAATTTTATAGGAACCAATATCATCATTTCACTTTAATAACTACATAAAATTCTGAAGATTGAACTATATAACTTACTTGTGATTATTTTAGGTAAGAATTCTTTATTTACAAAGAGCAAGAAAAATCCCAACCACTACATATAAGAAAACTAAGTTTACTAAAATAGTAAGCCCAAAAATGTCATTAATAAAAGCCAGGAGTGGTAGCACACACCTTTAATCCTAGCACTACTGAGGCAGAGGCAGGCAGATCTTTGCGAGTTCAAGGCCAGCCTGGTCTACAGAGTAAGTTCCAGGACAGCTGGGGCTACAGGGAGACCCTGTCTCAAAAAGACCAAAAATAAACAAATAAATAAATAGAGGAGAAAGACTTTAAAAAAAAAACTCACTAAGATGTTTTAAAAATAATTCTATATGTTTCTGTTTTATTTTGCAAAAATTGTAAAAGGACTTTTTTTGAAAAAGCAAGATGAGGCTAGAGAGATGGCTCCTCAGTTAGGAGTACTGGCTACTCCTGCAGAGGACCTGGGTTCAGTTCTCAGCAGCCATGTGGCTGACAACGATCTGTAACTCCAGTTCCAGGAGATCTGCTGCCCTCTTCTAGCCTTCATGGCCATTCATGGGTATACTTACATACATGTAGGCAAAACACTCATACACGTAAAATAAAAATAAAAACATAAAAATTTTAAAGTCAGATTCTTTTTTAAAAAAGGCAAAACAACATTAAATGTGGAAGGTCTTAAGGAGTTATATATTATCTCTGTTTGCCCTGCCTAATTTTGCCTAAGAAACCCAGGTCTATGAAACCCATATTATTGTAAGAAAATCTGTTTTTTGAGGCATCCTTAGAAAGGACTCCACCCATAGCTTTAATAACCAATCTGTTAGGTGAATTAGGAGTTGTGTTTGAGGCTGAGGATATAATAATATGATAATATGATAAAATAATATGGTCTGTGTCTTCATTGTGATTATTAATCATATCAGTAAGTCCACAAGTTAAAAATCTATGTATTCTTTAGTATACTATTTGGGAGTATTATTGCAAAGATATATCTGAAGCCATTAATACTCTTCTTGGTAAACATTTATCAGTTGATAGTATATTGGTTATTTATTGCTCATACTAAGTTATTCCATGACTTACTGGCTTAAAACTGTAATAATTAATTACTGCCCAGTTTTGGGGGTTAACTGGCAGGTTTCAGTCAGGCAAGGGCTTTAGGTAGGTACTGCAAGGTTTTTATGGTGAGAAGACTCAATTCTAAGGTGTTTCATGGATGTTGATAGGAAACCCAACCACATGGGCCTCTCCATAGGCTTCTTGAGTATCCTCACAACATGGCACCTGAATGTCTCCAGAAGGGCAAGAGAGAGAGAGAGAGAGAAAGAGAGAGAGAGAGAGAGAGAGAGAGAAAATTTAATCATCCCATGCTTGAGACCGTATACTGCTACCTGTATCTGTTTGCTTCCTTAGAAGTTCAGTCCAATCCACACTTAAGAAAAATGGAATCGGTTTCCACATCATTTAGAAGAAAGTGTCAAAGAATCCATGAACATATTTTAAAAACAGGTAGGGAGAATGATAACTAGGATCTCGAAGCTTATGAGCATTACTTTGTCCCCAAATTACTTAAATCAGTTTTATATTCCAGTCAGACACAACAGTTAGCCTGGATATAGCCTTTATACTTCCTTCATTTTGTGTATCTCTCAATCTGGAACACTCTACATTAGTTTCTACCTGTTCAAATCTTCCTGCTTATCAGATGTTGGCCTTATATAACTGTCACTTCTAGGAAGAATAGAAGGTAGAGAAACTTTTNAAAAAAAAAAAAAAAGATTAACAATTTTCCTTTGTGCTAGAAATAAGTAGAAATTCCATTTTTGTCTTATTAATATTTGAACAGCTTTATTATGAGGAGTTCATGGTAACTACTTCACTCATTTTAACCACATACCCTGATCCTGGTCCTCCTCCCACAAATAGTTGCTCTATGATTTCATTTCACTCTTCTTAATTTTCTTATGTAGAGTTCATATGTATCCGAAGTTCCCGAGTTTGCCTCCTCCAAAGAGCATGCTGTGTGCCTTTCACTTCTTCTACCCTGTCTTCTCCTCACCACATCCACTTGGGCTTCTTTTTCTCCCATTCTTCCCTATCCATGCTCCTGTCCTAGATGGACATTGTGCCTGTGAGAGTGCCTGTGAGAGGACAACTCAGCTGCCATTCATTTATTTCAGTCCACATTGTTTTCTGATACACACACACTCACATACACACATGCATATACACACATTTAGACATACATACACATGCATACATGTACACAAACATATATACACATGTATGCATACACATACATGCATGCATACATACATATACACAAGCAAACACACATATGCATATACTCACATACATAACACACATGCATAACTATGCACATAGTTGCACAGATACACATATACATGTATGAAAAGACAGACACACATATACACATGCAAACACATACATAGACATTTATACACTCCCACCGACACATGCACACACACACACATAAAGACATACATATATGAACACACACACACACACACACCCTGTATGCATACATATATACTAGAAAATAAGGAAGAAGAATGTAATCTAGTGGAGTTATCTATACTGCATGTCCAAGATGCACATATACATACATACATATTTTTCTCTTTTTGAGGGAGCTAACAAAAACCATTCAAGATATTTTAGCATCAAAGAACTCTTTTAGAATTAAAGAACTCTTCTTACTGGGGAGAGGTTTCCTGGAGGTTAACCAGGGTCTCAGACACAGTAGGTAAGCACTCCACCAAGAGGTTTCCCACAGGATCATGGAACATATGGAATTATTTAAGGCACTCTACACTGCCTCCAGGCATGTTAGGAGAACCTTCCAGATATAAACCACTAGGTAACTAAGCTGAGAAAGAATCAACTGGAGAGTCAGGAGGCCACAGTACAGTTCAAAGGCTGCATTCTACTGGTTTCCATGCTTTCTTCAGCATGTAATTCACTATCAAAGGAATGAAAACAACCAAGTCTGCTTTGAACTTGACCTTTACTGAAACCTTTGTCAGAGTGTCCCTCTTAAGGTGTTTTACAGTGCTGGGTGTTGTAGTGCATGCCTTTAATCCCAGCACTCTGGAGTCAGAGGCAGGTGGACACACTATGAGTTCAAGGCCAGCCTGGTCTACATACAGAGTCCCAGGCCTGCTGGGGACTATAGGGAGACCCTGACTCACAAAAGACCAAAAAAAATAAATAAATAAAAAAATAAAGGCTCACAGAAGTGTTGTCAGCAGGGATAGTGAGATGGCTCCGTGCTAAGAGAGCATACTGCCCTCTCAGAGGACTCTGGTTCAGTTTCCATCCTCTGGGCTTAGCATGTTACACCGTGTAGCCCTAGCAGGGAATCCAGCGTTGTCTGGCCTCTGCGGGTACCTGGACTCACACATGCACAAACCCACCCACATTTATTTATAACTAACAATAAAATAGATGTTGTTTTCAAGTAGAAGTGTTGTGAACATTTCCCCTGTCTTTGTCTGAAGTAGTCAGAACAGTCTAAACTAAAGCCCTTCAGGACAGGGGCTTTTGCACACATCCTGGGACAGAAAACATCTGCACCTAGAACAAGGCACCAATAATAAGTGATAATGCATATGTCCTCCAGGGGAAGGCATAAGGCTTTTCTATTTTAATTGAGTTTTATTTATAGTGTGTTTCCTTGGTTCTGTTCTCTGTTGTACCTCCTGGTCTGTTTCAGTCTGGAAATCACACCTGTCTTGTGTTGCCTTTTTCTTTGAAATTCTGTTTAATGTCTGTCAAGTGAAGTTGCTGTGGAGACTGGAGGGCACTGTGTCAATAAATTTAGGGTCTAAAAAATGCCACCTGCCATCTACAACACAGCATTCATCAATGCATCAGGGAAAAAAATTAGTTTAGTCACAACTCCCTCATAGAAAAATTTATTTTCTTGTTTTGCTCAGGTAACCTTCTAATTTCTAGGTGCAACCAGATCACAGTGTGGACAGTGAATTATACGCATGTCTTGGGATCAGGACACAATAAACCACTAGAACCTGACGGGTCATCCATCCTCTGTGACGCAGGGTCCGTCTTCAGAGTGGAGCAGGGGCAAGCTGCCCACCATGCCACTCAGTGACAGGAGCTGTATGGCCATGTCCCCAGAAGGCTGAGCTTCAGTCCCCGTGACTGTAAGTCTAACCATAAGACCAACAGAACATGCCATAAAACCTGTGCACCTGGGGGGCCTCTCTGCTCTATCCCCTTGAAGCATGTGAACACAGTATCAGAGCACAGGGAGGAGACCTCTGCCCACAGGATGCTTTGGAGCGCAGTGATGGGACCAAACTTTCCTTGCTGAAAATATGCAACGTAGCATCTGAATTCTATTACATGTCTTTCAACAAGTTACTGTCCATTACTCGGTTTTAATATTCTCATCTTATTAAAAGCACACACATGGGCTGGAGAGATAGCCTAGTGGTTAAGAGCACCGACTGCTCTGGCAGAGGACCCGGGTTTGATCCCCAGCATCCACATGGTGGCTAAGAACCGTCTGTAACTCCAATTCCAGGAGAACTCCAGTTCCAGGGGAATCAGAGACCCTCTTCTGACCTCCGCGGCATTACACGACACGGGGTGCACAGACCTGCATGCAGACAGTACATTCATACACATACAAAAATAAATAAAATTTTTAAAAAATAAAAAAAGCACACACATGTACACACACATACACACACATGTTAAGCATATTACATAAAATCACACATGTAAGATGATTAGTACATCAGTGTTAAGAAATGATGTTTTAATGCCCTATTAGTAGACAGCCTTCCTTTTCATTATGTATACACATTACTTTGGGTGGATGCCAGACTATTAAAAATTATATTCCCTGAGGGTGCTCTGAAAGACTGATTCTTTCATTTCCAGATTGAGAAAGATCCCGTCGGCTTTGAAAATGCAATAGCCACATGTGGAAATCTAGTTGAAAAGAGAGATGATGACACGGGCTCTTTCAACCATTATCTGTCCAAGCACATTTTTGAGGGCAGGTGATGGGTCTCCAAAGATGAAGACAGCATGCCCCCTTTGACAAGCACACAGAGACATCCATAGATTGATTTCAGTGATGTATAGTCTAAAGTGGACAGAATAGGGGCTAGAGAGACGGCTCAGTAGTGACCAGCATTGGTCCTCTTGCAGAAGACCCAGGTTTGATTCCGGCACCCATATGGCAGCTAACATCCCTCTGTCACTCCAGTTCCAGGGGATCTTTCACTCTCTTCTGGTTTCTGTAGGCACTGCATGACACAGGTGTACTTACATACATGTAGGTAATACACTCATACACATAAAATAAAAATATAAAATAAATAAACAAATAATAAAATTGTAAATGGACAGAACACAGCAGAGAGCCACAGACCCTGTGATAGAATGGCAGAGCAGGGTGTCCTGTGGACAGTTGGTAGAACCTGCTTTGTACATTCATTAGCCCCAAGCAGCTTTGTAAGCAGAAGCCTAGGAAGAGAGCATGTGAGAGAAGAGGGGAGTATTGAGGCCGGGAGGGTGCTGTGGGCTGCAGGCCAGTGATCACTTGGCCTTTCCTACTTTTATTCTCCTTCCTTTCGAGTTCAGATATTTTTTTCTACTCAGTTTTCCATGAAGATTAAAGTCAATATGTGTTTATTTTTACTGACCAAAGAGGACTCATGTTTAATAAGGATTTGGAAAAGATAACTGTTATTTATACCAAGAAAAATACATATAAAATGTGAAGAAAAATCTCTCTAAAATATTAGTATATGTTCTGCCCACTGTCTTAAATCAGTAAGCTATTTCTTCTGCTTTTGCCCTCTGTGTCTATAAAGCTGATATAAAGTCCCAGAAGGCAAGGTAAATTTTCATTAATAATGCCAGGCAAAGGACTTCATCTAAATATGGACTGAAGTCTCTTTCATTGGTCCAAATCTGTGTAGTCAGACCTCTTAAATGGTTAAGAGGAGAAATGAAAAGAGTGATAATTAGTAACTTGAACTGATATGACTTCATTATGGCTAATAACTGCATCCTCCTTATTTCCCCTTGTAATAGTCCAAAATTAATTCCATTTTATGCTTGCAAATGGTCAGTTTATATAAAAAGGTGGGCCATCTTTCTCAGCTCAAGTTTTATTTTTCTTTCTTATTACTTACTGGGTTGTGCTAATGAAGGCCAGTCTGGAGATGTACATGATGATTTCACCTCTCCTTGGCCTTGGAGAGGAAGGAAGCAGGAAGGGAAGTGGTCTGCGGACATCTGCATTGGTGCCTGGCATACTGCCTATATAGGTTTAGCAATTCAAAAGTCACACAGTCATGAAAGTGTCTCTTATCTCTCAGGAAAGGAACCAAGACTATGGCAAAGGGAGACCACTTAACCACTCTTAACTCTGCCCCAGGCTGCTTTCCACCCCCCTTGTGCTCTAGCCTGTGTAGGTGCTTATTACAAGCCAGCCAGTCTCCTGGAAATGTGAATATTTACTTATCATGGCAATCCAGGGATGAGTTGCTACCGCTGTCCCCACTTTATAGAAGGAGACCCTCAGTCACAGAAAAATGAAGGAACTTGCCCATATTCTATAGTTGCCTGTTTACACTAAGATTGAAAGCCATTGTTTGGTCAGAAACAAGGTACTCTGTTGGTTCTAAATACAGAGATCCCCACTGCGTTCTGCAGTCAAGAGGGAGTACCTCCTTAGCTTTCACTATTTACAAACCAGCACTGTCCTCTCCATGGGGTTCTCTCACCTCTGGTTTGGATGGAGGCTGCTCAGCTCTACTGTTTTAACAGGATTATGCTCATGTAAAGGGAAAAACACAACTCACAACTCTCACTTCAAAGGAGGTAAGAGTCGGTTTATTCTAGGATAAATATGAGTGACCATGTCCTGGGAAAACAGATTCAGGTACCCCAAATTCCATGTTCCAGTGCAGAAGGGGTTTCATAAAGGTTTTAAATAACAGAACAAATAAACATCAAAAATCAAGACACTTTTCAAATGCTTGGTGGAAACATTAAGTAGGAAGTTACATGAAAAGAGAAATTTCAGCTATAGGCCTCAGGAGCTATCTGATGACACTCAGCCTTTTGGTTGGTGGTAGCTAGCACTTTGTTAATACATCCAAAAGGTTTTTACCTGTCAGTCACAGTACCGTAAGTCAGAAAGACAGGTAAGGAGTGGCTACTTAGGGGCTAAAGAGGGCCCAGGATTAGTGGTAATTAAGCTCTAGTTGTGCAACATTCCAAACTCTCCGCAGTAACTGAATTTCTAATCATTTGATCAGCCTTTGCAGAGAGTTCTGTTTAAGGTGTAGATTTTCTGGGAACTTCACACACATACGCTACTCCATAAAGTAAGCTCCAGTTTCTTCGTGACCCTGTGCTCACTGTTCAAACTACACAGATGCTTCCATCACCTAGGAGATCATTTATCCTTCCTGCACTGGACCTGTCTTTCTTGTCTGGACAAAATGACAGAATTAAAATCACTAAAGACTTGTCAAGTCCAAAATGCTATTATTATCTTATACTTCTATAGAGCGGGGTAGAGCAATCACACTGTTCTGCCCTGGGTGCTCATGTGTTCTGAAAACCCAAGTTCATAGTTTTACAAACAGGTTAGAGTAAATTTTATTATTGTTGTATTTTATGAAAAACCTGAATTCTGGTATATTATTTTTAAAACCTGCTTTTATTATGTTCCAAAATTAGTCATTATCATATCCACACAGTGAACTTGAATTATAATTTCCTGAAAATGTGATCTAAAACGACTGCCACCATGTTTGGGAATATTGACTAAACCACAAGAGGTCTTAGAGAGAGACTGTGAGCAGATCCCTTTAAAATGTGCCAGCTGTGGACAGGGGTGCTCAGTGGGCAAAGGGCTTGCAAGGCAAGTGTGCAGGCCCAGGTTCAGGCAAGCTGTTTAGCTAGAATAGACGGATCTATGATCTCTGGGTTCCAGTGAGGCCCCTGCCTGGATATCTACAGTGGAGAACAAGATAAGAAGACAGATGACATGAACTTCTTTCCTCCATGCACCTCCATAGTAGACCACAAACATGTGAGCACACATATACACAAAATAATAAAACAAAATAAAAGCACTGTACAGAGATACTAACAATAACTACAGCTAAGTTTAATTACTTTCATTTTGTATTAGTAAATTATGAAATCGATTTCTACCTCACAAACTTAAACACTTATTTATAAAGTATCAGTTTATCATACAAAGAAAAATGTGTAATAATCCTTCATAGCTTGTGAGTAACGTTTTCAGAGGTAAGGCCTGAAAGAAAGCAGACATGTACTGCCTCTTTCAAACCCTCATCATTAGATAGTTCTTCTAGAACTTTACCCACCTTGACTAGACACAGAGGAGTACATCTTCTACAGACCTGGAAATTTCTTGGTTTATACATAAGAAAGACAGGGCCATTATGCCTTGGAGGAACTGAATAGACTTGGAAGAGAATGCTCATCCATGAAGGCAGACCAGGAAGGATCCAGAAGCAGACTGCTGGCACCTGGTCCTCCTTTATTAATCATTGTGTGTGGCAGATGGCCACTGGCTATTTTTCAAAGGGAGCTGGAACAGGCTGTGGAGATAGGTACTCCTCTCCTCACTGAGCAATGGAACTAATGCCTTGGTATCTAGATAGACAATGAAACCTGTTTTGTTGTTCTGTATGTGTTTTAACAATTTGTTGAGTGGCATTTATGATTTAGTTACTGTTGCAAGGAACCACAACCCTATAGTTGTAGAATCTATAGAAAAATTGTGAGCAGAAATATGATAAATATGTTTCTTTATATGTTAGATTAAGAACAGTAAATTTAATCATGGGCCAACTCTGTGTGTCACAAGGTTTTGTAAATACATTTTTACTAGAGCATGCCCATGACATTCGTTTGCCTGTAGCCTACAACATCTTTGGTACTTTTGTGTCAGTTTGTAGTATTTGCAACAGAAGACAAGAGTCCACATTTGTTCAGCGTGCAACTCCTGGATGAGAAAGAAGCTGGAGAGTGGTCTCCATAAAATCATACAGGGGACCAGGGTGGTGGCTCAGTGGTTAGGAGCACATGGGGCTGGAGAGATGGCTCTGCAGTCAAGAGCACAGTGAATGTGGTTGGGTTCCAGCATGCACATGGCAGCTAACATCTCTAACTCCAATTCCCAAGGATCCACAGCCCTCTTCTGGCCTCTATGAGCATTGCATGCACAGGGTGCACTTGCATAAAAGCAGATAAAATATTCATCTACTTAAAATAAACATAGATAAAGTTTTTTTTAAAAATGCATGCAGAGCCGGGTGTGGAGAACACACCTTTAGTCCCAGAATTGAGGAGGCAGAGGCAGAGGCAGAGGTAGGGAGATCTCTGTGGAATCAAGCACAGCCTGGTCTACATAGTGAGTCCCAGGCCACCTGGGGCTACAGAGAAACCCCCGTTTCAAAAGGTTAAAAAAAATGCTCATAGGAGGTAGTGTTTGTGATTGGACCCAAAAATTCATGAAGCACAGAGGAGGCAAGACAGTCAGGCTCACAGTTTTTTAAGGAAAGAACATCCACTGTAACAGCAGATTCATAGTTCTGACATGTGACAATGCTCACAGTGTTCTGACACAGCAGAAAAAGCAGTGACGGGGGGTCAGCAGAAAATGAGCTAGGAGGGGTGAGGTCTTCACAGCAGGGCCTTATGGGCCACCATACTTTCTTGGATTTGCGCTGCCAGTGATCCATGAAGTCATTGGAGGGTTGTGGGCACTGGACATGTACCTTATAATATCCATACCTTAGAGTATCCTCTTATACTTTAGAGGATATTCTAGTGTAGAGAAAGGGCATTAGCAAGAATTAGGGACCTTGTGGTAACCGCCATAAGGAACCAGGGCCTGGATAGTGGTGACTTGGAAAATAGGAGCCGAAGTAATGAGGAAGGACATATTTTGGATACAACTTTCACTAAACACATGCACAAAGTAATCTGGTAGAAATAATCAAATGTTACTTTTATTTAACTTAGGTAGTTAAAAGATGTCACTGTGAGGGGCTGGAGAGATGGCCTAGAGGTTAAGAGCGCCGACCGCTATTACAGAGGACCCGGGTTCGATCCCCAGCACCCACATGGCTGCTGAGAACCGTCTGAAACTCCAATTCCAGGAGAACTCCAGTTCCAGGGGAATCCGAGACCCTCTTCTGACCTCCACGGCATTGCACGACACGGGTGCCCAGACTTGCATGCAGACAGTACATTCATACACATACAGAAATAAATAAAAAAAAATTAATAAAAAAAATTTTAAAAAAAGATGTCACTGTGAAATATGATGAAATATTTTTATGTTTATATAATAGATCTATTATGTAATTTTTCTTCTGTATAGTATATTTGTATGGATCTGCACATCTGGAATAGCCATCAGGTATTTATAATTATGGTTTAAAATGCTTTTCCTTGTTCATTTGTCCCCCTAAGGACCATAGGGCAGGGCTACCCCACTGTGGGGCCTGCATAAAGTTTGAAAAGTCCGCAATGCCAGCCGAATCCTTTTAAAATCCTTCTGTTTCTTCAATTATCACTAAGAAACTCAGCAATTTAAACAGGGTTCTCTATCACTCACGTGAATTAGCAATGTTCCACTGTAATAATTTCCTATTAGAACCCCTGAGGTTCAGGTTTTATATGATGGCTTCAGAGACTGCTACACAAAAGCCTGGCTCTCAGCTGGGTTATTTCATCTTGTGTAAAAGATACCATGGCTTTTCAAATTTACCTAAAAGAATAGTTGGAAACTACAATCTGAGCAACAGGGTCTTTAGATTTAGAAAGGAACACTTTAAAAGAATACAGAAGCAGAGAATACCATCTTCTATTGTGGGGACTGAGGACAACAGCTGGGTCGTAGCATTCCAGGCTGCACCATGACGGATCAACCAGTAAACAGTGTGTTTTTACCACTACAGTGGCTGTTATGGTGGCTACTTCAACTTAGCACTGGGGAAAATATTTAGAAAAATGGAAATTTAGCTAGAAGGAAACAGAAGCAAAGAACCACACTTGGTGTTAGAGAGCAAAAAGAAAAACAAACCTGCCAAGCCAGTGCCATAAACAACATCCCCAGGGAAAAGAATCAGGCAAAATTCCCCAGCCGTGCAAGAAAGAAAGAACTCTTTCCATAGAAAGCCTTTAAAAAACCCCATCCATTATTTCCTCTGGGAACTGGAGGGTGCCACAGAGTTGATAAATAATTGAGAGTTAGTATGTAAACTATGTAGAAACTAAACTGGATGGAATTAATATGCCATTATCAAGAGAGAAATAGCTGCCCTGTGCACTCCTGTATGTGTCTGAAATTTTTGCAGATTTTTGTATAAATGATCTAATGACACCAAAGAAATCTGAGGATCAGAATTTTTAATGCAAGTCATCTATGGATTGGGAAAATTAAATGACCTGCAGCTTTGGGTCTTGAGAATTTCACCTTCAGACTATATTCAGTACCCATGTTTTCTTTCCTGTAATGAATCTGTATTGTTTCAAATTTGGGTCTCAATTTTTTGAAGCACAAGAAGCCAGAGGGTTAGCAGTGCCTTTGGCTGTACACCCTTCTCTTTGCAAGTCACCCTGGATATCCCACCGCTCTGTCCATTTTATAGATTTGGGGACTCTGGCTCTACTACTCTGTCAGATGTAGAAGGGATTCCAGCTCTTTTTAAAAACAATAGGATACTTTTTAATTTTATGTGACAATTTCATATGACATGCCTAGCTACAATGCTGTGCTTGTCCATAGGAGAGCTTTCATGAAGTTTTCCCCCTGTCCCCTCCCTAAGCAATTATATGTAGGTGAGTGGGTTTTCTGTTTTATTGGGTTTTGTTTGTTTACTCATGTGCTGTTCTGGATATCTGACGTGTTAGAGAGCTTACTAGAGTAGACTGACCATTCAATAAATCTAGGGCTCCTTAATGAGAGATATTCTTTCTTATAGACTTTGAGTTCTGTATTTTGAATATAGGCATTTTGTAATACCTGCCTTTTTATTGATCATCCTTACTATCAGCCAGAAAGGCCTGTAGTGTTGGAAGTAAAAAGTGAGCCCTGTGTAGTAGATGCAGCAGACCAGACACAGGAATGTAAGGGTATCTCTGAGTGCAGGTACAGGAGGAACTCTGGGGTGCAGCTGGAAACTAGCAAACCCTTAGACTTGCTTACTGAATGAACATGGTTCGTTATTACACAGGATCCATTTGGAATGTGATTTTATAACTTGAGACATTTCCTGGTAGAATTAATTTTCCCTCATCACTACCCAAATCATTCATTAGAATAATGATTTTTTTATAGTGGAACAAATGCTACCTGTGTCTTCTAAAATACTTGGAAAAGTATAATGCAAATTTAAGAGGGCATTATTAATTTTAAGACTCTATTAAGAAGGCATAATTCAGATCTGCGGTTACTGTACCACAAAGATGATGAGGCATAATCAAAACCATAACTTTATTGTTCTTAAACTCTTTTGGGTCTCACTATTAACCATCCTTTTCAATTAATTTTCAACATTTTCCAAATGCCAATACACACGTCTTAGGAAGGGCTTTTTATTTTTCCATTAGAGATTAAATGGACATGGTAGCTTCCTCCAGAGTTGAGTTGGTTATTTCCACCTCATAAATCCACAGCATTTCTCCTAGGACCAAAGGAGGCCCTGGTTTCACTTATTTCATTTTAATAGAACAAAACCCAAAATATTATTGAGAGTCTTCCAAATAGCTTCACCAGAGAAAGAAAAATGAAGTTTCTTCAAGGTCTGTCAGGGAAGCCAGAGATTATTCAAACATTGTTTGTTGGCAATTGCTTATTGATTGAATGAAAATCGTTCTTCTTGCTCGTGGCCACATCTCCCTAAGAGGAACTTGGTGAGCCAGGGATCTGAGTTTATTGAGAGAAAATGAAATGGGTTGTCATCTGACCTAACAGGGAGGAGCGTACAACTGAGTCACATTTTGTTATATAAGGAATTATTGCAAGGAAAGGAATTCTAGAAGTTCTGTGTGCCTAAACATTGTGTTCACTTGGAAGAGTTGAAGAATAATTGTGGAGGATCTGAAACCCAAGCATTGTAAACTCCAAGACCGATTAGGGGACCTGACCCATCATGCAATGTTCAATAATCATTTGGGTCTTGATGACAGGAAACAGGGTAATCCAAACTATCCAAACTCCTGTTTGGATACATAACATTACAGTTATTACCAGGGCCTGGTAAAGCCCATAAATCCTAACACTCAGAAGGCTGAAGCAGATGATTGTCACAGATGGAGGCCATCCTGGGCTACAAAGTGAGAACTGGAATCAAAGAAAGAAATTATAATTCTCACAGTTTCCTGACTGATCAAATGATTTATGTTCTGATTGCTGTATATACACATGTATATAACCTCTGCTAAATATAGGTGCTCTACACAAATATAAAAGCCCTTTCCACATCATGTATAAGTATAGCAAAGTATTTTTATTTTTAAATTTATTTTTATTTTATGTTTATGAGTGTTTTGCCTGCATGTATGTAAATGCACCATATCCTGCAATGTAATGCCTGAAGAGGTCAGAAGAAGGCACTGGATCCCCTGGAACTGGAGTTAAGGAAGATTGGTATCTGCCTTGTGGGTGCTGGGAATCAAACCCAGATCCTCTGCAAGAGCAGCCAGCACTCTTAACTGCTGAGCCATCTCTTCAGCAACATATTTTATTTTATTTACTAACTTATTTATAATAGATTTATTCTAGGCCCCGTAATAGATTTGGCAGATATAAAGATCAATGTAATCTTGGGCTGAACTACAAAAGCTTAAAATTAGAATTAATTCCAGAGCTCACAAGGGAAGTGATTTATGGTCAGGAAGTCAGCATGTTAAATGTGAAGATAAGGGTCTAGGAAAGCTATCCATACATTTTGGTGGGGGAGCTTCAGGGGAGTATCATAAGGACATAGAGCTGAGACCCACTCGAGTACATGAGCAGTGGTTTGCCAGGTTAACAAGGAATGAACCAAAGCAGAATGAAAAATTACAGAACGGTAAAGAAGCATCCCTAATAAAAATAGCATCTTCTGGGCTGGAGAGATGGCCTAGTGGTTAAGAGCACTGACTGCTCTTGCAGAGGACCCAGGTTTGATCCCCAGCACCCACATAACAGCTGAGAACCATCTTTAACTCCAGTTCCAGGGGAATCCACCGCCCTCTTCTGACCTCCATGGCATTGCAGGACATGGGTGCACAAGCCTATGTGCAGACAGTACACTCATACACATAAAAAATAAATAAAAGTTAAAAAGTAGTATCTTCCATAGGCCATAGGCCAGACAGCATCTCAGCAGCTCCATGTTCTGCCCCTCCCCCTAAGCTGAACCCACCTGCTTCATTTCACACATAGTCATTTCCTTTGCTCATCTGACCACTGGTCCACTCCTATTAAGATAGATGTCTCTAAATGACAGGGGAACTGGCATCAATAAGGGAGCCACTTCCAGATGTCATATGTGTCTTTTGGTATTTTTGGTGAACACATTTAATTTTTTTTTTGAGACAGGGTCTTCCTACAGCCCTAGCTAGCCTGGAACTCTGTAGTCCAGGCTGGCCTTGAACTCACAGAGATCCACCTGCCTCTGCAATTTTGTTGTTACAAACCTTCTCTGCCTGCTTTCTTCCACTGGGTCTGAAGCCCTTTCTGGATCTGGTTGATCTGCATAAAAACCCTATAAATTCAGACACACAAAAGAATGAACTGAAAAAAATCAAGACAGAATGTGCAGTTAGCCATTTACGGTCTCTAAAGTAAGTGCCTAATTTTCCCTCATTTCGAGCTGGCCTGACTGAACTCAATCCCTAATATACTACATGGCTTCTAGAATTCCCCAGAAAGAATCTGGAGGAATTCCACTCCATTACAGTGGACATAAAATTTCAACACTGATGTGCCACTCAATGGCCTTCTACATATAGCTTGGAATTCTCATAGATAACACTCAGTACGTTACATTTCTGTGGCCAATCCCTTCCCATAGAATAATTGATATGAAATCAGTTATATCCGATACTTTATTGAGCTTTAGTTTTGGAAACTGTAAATCTTTATGTTTAGTGTTAGCAAAATTATGATAGTATCTGTGCAAACCTGGCAGCAATGTCAAGACTGGTATGTGACACATACTGCCTTAATTCAATGCACAAGTCCTCAGGCAGTTTCTTTGCAAAGCTGGGATTAAGGACATCTTTCTCAGGTGTTATCATTATTGATCAGTACTTGCACAGATTTTTTTTATCATGGTCCATGATTATTGAAGTTCCTTAAGTTGATACATATAAGTTAACTAAGCTCCTGAAAAGAAACCCCTGACTCATTTGTTTCCTGTAACAGTTTAATAAAAGGATGTGAAAGATGAAACAGAGGTCTACATGCCTGTGACACCACAGTCACAGAGAAGACACAGTTAAACTCTGTGAGTCAGAAACAAAACAAAAAGACATAAACTTGGTGTGCTAGATAACTTGACACACCTGGGTTGAGGGATCCTGGGTTGGGGAATCGACTCCATTGGACTGGCCTGTGGCCACATCTGTGGAGTATTGTCTTGATTGTTGAGTTCTGTGGGAGGCCCCAGCCCACTGTGGGTGGTGCCACCCCTGGGCAGGTTGTTATGTACAGTATAAGAAAGCAGGCTGGGCATGGGCCAGTAAGCAGCATTCCTCCATGGCCTGTGCTTCAGCTCCTGCCTCCAGGTTCCTGCCCTGAGTTCCTATGGTGGGCTCCCTCAGTGATGAACTGTGACCCAGGAGATGTGAACCAAATAAACCCTTTCCTCCCCAATTTGGAATTGGTCAGAGTGTTTTGTCGCAGCAATTGAAAGGAAACCGGAACACTTGAGAAAGGGATTTGTAGGAAAGGTATTGTTCCCAGGGATGGGAGTGAAATGAAAGACAGTGGAGTGATCACATTCATAATGCATCATATAAGTGTGTGAAATTGTCAAAGAACACAATTAATGTTTAAGAAAGGAGATGGAAATCCCTGCGCCTGAGCCTCTGCTGTTACCTGTCTTCTAGTTCGTGTTTATGGTTTGGTTTTGTTGTTGTCGATGTTGTTGTTTCTGTTTCCTTTTCTCCTTCCTCCCACTTCTCCTTCCAGTCCATAGATTCCTCTCAGTTCTTTAGAATAACTTACACATAAACTCTTTGGACATATCTGCATTACCTTAATCTGAAAATCTGTGTTTTCCTACCTCCCCTCTAGCTCTCTAGTCTAATAAATCAAATGCAGAGGTGTGATATTCCTGAAAACACACAGAGAGACCACCTTCCATGGTGCACAACTAGGCAAGAAGAGTTGTTCATTAAAGCAGAAAATTTAAGCACCTAAATGGTCCAACAGGTAACTTAATGGGTGAATTGGGCAAAATTACGACAGTTAGGGAGAGCCATGGCATGCATGGGCACTACAGAGCTTGTAGGGGATTAGTTCAAGCTGCCTGTCCTTGTGTTGAATTATAAAGATGGTTTTTGAAAATTCTTGAATATTTTTAAAATTTTTTAAAATTATTTTTGTATGTGTATGAATGTACTGTCTGCGTGTAGGTTTGCTCACCCGTGTCGTGCAATGCCACAGAGGTCAGAAGAGGGTCTTGGATTCCCCTGGAACTGGAGTTCTCCTGGAATTGGGGTTACAGATGGTTCTTAGCCACCATGTGGGTGCTGGGGATCGAACCCAGGTCCTCTGCAAGAGCAGTCGGTGCTCTTAACTGCTAGGCTATCTCTCCATCCCCAAGTATTTTTTTTAATTTCCTAATTTTTCAAGTGTCATTTGGACCAGGTAAATCCATATGTACCTGTGGTTTCTATGTAGTTGGACATAAAATGCAGCCTGTCAGCTTGGGAGCTTGGGCTCATGGAGTTAGATCATTTGTTGTTGATTGGATTTTAAAATGCTAAAAGCTCAGCCCCCACTGTCTTCTTGTGGTCACTTTGCCTTAGTAACTGACTTTTTACCTTGTATTTATGGAGACTTGAGCTATCATACATTCCCTACAACCTTTTAATAAAGAACAAATTATTACGCTAATTTGAAAGATGAAAAGTAGACAGAAAAATGTAGTGGTAGAAAATAGTAAATGCCAGTTTTATGACTGAAAAACAACACAGTTGGATTCCAAGGTCCAAGGCACCTTCAGTTCCTGGATGCATGGAGAATGAGAGCTCAGAGTTAAAGGAACTCTTTGCAGCCTCATTTTACAAAGAGAATTAAATGGCCATTCCAAAGTCACAATATTCTTAACAGATTGACCCAGAATCTGGACCCAGACCATTTCAGTCTAGAACCTGCTATTTTAATTAAACATTATATTACTCTAAATAAATGTGAAAATGAATACACAAGCAAATGAGCAGAACTTATTTTAAAATCAGTAGAAATCCCACTTCTGCTGTGGAGACTGGTCCCTGCTGGAATCCACTTCTTCTCTGAGGACCTTCCTCATTACTTTACGAGGAAATCTCAGTCTGTGTTTGTTTAAACCTATGTGCAGTTCTAAC
This sequence comes from Rhizomys pruinosus, assembly GCA_009823505.1. Classification (NCBI taxonomy): domain Eukaryota; kingdom Metazoa; phylum Chordata; class Mammalia; order Rodentia; family Spalacidae; genus Rhizomys; species Rhizomys pruinosus. Next base: position 3,845,178 of record VZQC01013012.1, on the reverse strand, counting down.
CTTTTACTAAATAAAATAGGCAATTCAATCAACACACAAACATTTGTACATAGAGCTTGATAAAATTATGTTGAATGGGATTAGCACAAAGTGTATAAAGATTTTTCTACTTTCTGATAGAAAAGTGTTATATATAAACATAGTAAAATAGTAATTCTAAATAAAAGGATTTTTAAAGAAAATGTTTTCATTATCAGGCCACCTTTGGCTGGCAAAGACTAAAAGTCTTGATTTAAAGTAATCCATCGGCACTGTTCATTAAATTGTTTAGAAAATAATCGCATGCTCTGTTTCTAAAATATTAGGAAGAAAAAAAACCTCCTTCATTTGGTCAGGGAATAACCCTAGGATGATGAGCATGGGTGGCAATGTCAACATGCAAACCAATCCCCTCAGTAACAATTTGCATAAAAACATTTTGTTCTAACCAGGGTATCCTGCTGTGCTGTATAATTTTCTGCCAAAGGATTCCTTTACTGTCATGTGAATAACCAAAGCCATTTGTTAGAGCTCCTTCTCCTGGGCACAAAGTCCTCCCACAGCCTCACTGTCCCGAACCTTCTGGGATGGCTTAGGATGAACTGAAGCACTAGGTGTCCACTCAGCAGGCACAGGATATCCAGACACCATACACAGGATGTCCACACACCAGACACAGGATCAGAGAGAAAGAGAGAGAGGGAAAAAGAGGGAATGGGAGAGAGAGAAACAGATAGACAGGCAGACATACTTTGACATATTTTGAAATTATAAACATAAGCATCTTAAAAAGAAATAAGAAGTAGAAATTGACCAGCTTCACATCTTACTCCAGAGCATCCCCTCTCTGGAAAAGATGTCTCTGTGTATACATCAGGAGTCTTTTCTGTGGCCTACACTGTGGGTTGAGTCCATGTATTTGTATTGGCAGCTGTTGGTCTAAGGAACAAAGTAGCTAAAATTTCTGGTTGTCTTAAGCAGGCATTATGTTTGAAACCGAGTATTAGAAAATGGATCTGATTTAAAATCATCTCTATGAGAAGAACTGGAATCAAGTAGGAGGGTCACATTCCTGCCCCTCATCTCAGCTTCCAAAGAAAGCTCCAGAGAGGACTCCTACTTATATTGCTCCCAGCTCAAGGCACAGGGAAAGAGCTCTGTACCTGGTGGGGAGGGTCTGATCTTAATCTGCTCCCCTGCTTTTTCACCAGCTTCTTGCCTTTGTATCCAGGGATCCTCACCTGTTTACCAACAGAGTAATGCCTGTTTCTATGAGTGTTGGGAAAACTGTTCAATGTTAAAACTTAAGAGAAAGTGTGGCATATTGTGAACACATGGTACACATTATTAGTCCTTTATTCTGTTGTTGTTTTGGTGAAGAAGCCAAGGAGACTGATTTCCCCTGAATGAAGAGCTACTCTAAGGCACGGCTTCATTTCTTATACTTTTTTCCCTTGCTTTTGTTCTGGCTTTCTAAACATAATAACAGTAATTTTTACTTCAATTATTTACTAAACTGATTATTATTTACATCTTCTTATTTATGTACAATATGACTATTTGCAAATGATGAAATGTATTTGGTGAAAATAATTGAAATTATATCATTAATTATGAAAACATAGGATAGAAAATGACCTACCCTCCTTGATAGTTACTTGGAAATTAGCACTGCACATGTTCCTCTGTGGATAAATGCTCTGTGGTTAAAATGATGTGATTATTTGCTAAGAAAATTTTTCCATTAAAATTTACTGTTTTCCAGATTCATTCCAATAAAGAACCATTGTATATATTCCTTTATAAATATATATTTTTTTAAATATATATTTTTAATAATATTTTTGATCCTTTTAAAATTTCATATAATGTATCTTACCAGTTTCTGACCTCCTGCCCCATGTCCATCCCAACTCACATCTCCCCAAAAGCTTCATGTTATCTGTTGTTATTTTTAAAGGCTTATCAAGTCTAATTTTTGGTTTCCAAATGCTCTTGGGTATGGGTCAATCCCTTGGAGTCCAGCCAGCCTTCTGAGCATTACAGTTTTTAAGAGAACTGAATCTCTTTCTCCCTAGAGATATCAACTGTCAATAGTTCCTGAGCCAGGGCCGGGCCTTCTTGCCCTCTCTCCCCGCCCATACCGGGGTTTGTGTAGCTTGTATTTGCCCAGGTCCTGTGCATGCTGTCTCAACACTGGGAGTTCATATGTACCACTGGACCGCTGTGTCTGGATAGCAGTCTCCTTGCATTCATCTACCACCTCTGGCCCTTACAATCTTTCTGTCTCCTCTTTCACAATGATCCATGAGCCTTGGGAAGAGAGGGTACAATGTAGGCATCCCATTTGAGGTAAGCATTCCAGTCTAATATTCTCTGCATGTTAACCAACTGTGAATCTCTGTGATAAAATTAGCATCTGGTGCAAGAAGAAGCTTCTCTGCTGAGAGCTAAAAGGTGCAGTAATTAGACTAGTAGGGGAACCGATTCTATATCTTTCTTCATAGTAAACATCTATTTGCTTGAACCAGGAGTCCTATGAAGAAAAGTAGTTTTTATGTTTGTGTGTATATGTGCTCATTTGTGCATCTGTCCATTAGTGTGTGTGTGTGTGTGTGTGTGTGTGTGTGTGTGCGTGTGTTGATGAGACACTCTCCCTCTACAGCCAAGGCTGGGCTGGGCTGGAGTTCACTATATGGCCTACTCTAACCTTGAACTCACAATGGCATTCTCCTCTCAGCCTCCAAAGTGTTGGAATCATAGGTATGTATCACCATGCCCTGCTCAACAAAACTTTGTAATAGGCATTTCCAAAACCTCTTTAAGCTCCTCATGAGGTGTCAGAAAAAGCCTGGCAAGGAACTTCTTAGTTCTTCTAAGCTTTCATGCATGGAGTCTTTATCTCAGTCATTCCATTTTAAAAAATATTTTTCATATTAAGGAATTCAGAATGGTTAAGCATGGTCAAAGGGTGTAGGAGTTTCCCATGATTCCCCAGATATTCCTCTTTTCTACAATAGCTTCTGCCTGATGAGGTTTATATCACTGGGTTTAGATCAAGATTAGCTTTGAAACTCCTAGTTGTAGCAAAGGAAATGTACTTTTATTTCCTTAGTAAAATTGATTATGATTCAGTAATATGATCCTTCCCCTTAAGGAACACTAAACTGTTTTGAGATCAGGGGGCCCCAGCATGCACATTGTTGTGTGACTCAAACCCAAGTGGCCACAAGGGAAGGCCACTTCCTAATGCTCCTCTGCTCTGTGCCTGTCCCACTGCGCCACTGTGTCTTTGTTAAGACTGGTTCCTCCACAGTTCTCATTAGTTTGATGAATGGTGTACTTCTAATAGAGGCCGCCACCTGACATTTGGGAAAAAAATACATGGCAGGTAATTTTTTAAAATACAGAACCTGTCCCCTTAACCCAGTTCCAATTGCTATGGAAAGAGTCACAATTGGATAAGACACTCATCAGTGAGAAAGGTCTGACAACTTCTTCCCTCCCTCCTCCGTTCAATTAAAATGATAACTTGACTTTCAGAAGAGACTGAGCAAGGCTAGGAGAGGGTACCTAAAATCCCCTGCATGGTAAAGAGTCACAAGAGGTTTAAAAATTATTTTACTAATTACTTAAGAATTTCATAAATGAATTTTGATTATATATTCAATCCCATCTCTAACTCCTCAGAGATCCATCTACTCTGCTTCCCTACCTATCCTACCTATCCAACCTTGTGCCCTCTTTTTTTTTTTTTAATTTAGTTTTTATTGATGCTTTGTGCATTTCATACATTTTTTCCAATTCAGTTCAGGCTTATTTCCCTTTCCCTCCCCCCCACCCCCACCCCATCCCAGATCATGCATTCTGCCATAACTGTCCTGCATCTTTCTCTCAGTTTTTTTTTTCATTTTTAGCTATAAGTGATAATCCATGAGTACAAGCATCCTTCATGCAAAACCTATCTGCAGGCTGTTGTGCCCAAACCCCTACAGCCCCACCATCCAGTGGGGGGTGACAGGTTGTTTGTTCAATCAAGTTGATCAAATGAGTGTCCAGACTACATTGCTGTAGTTTCACCATTCACCCCAATCGCAGCCCTTACATTCTACCACGCCCCCTCTTCCGCAGGTTGTTCCCTAGGCTTAGAAAAGGGGCACAGGTGGATGAGAGGTAAAACAGTCCACTCTCTCTGGAGCTGTTGACTTGGAGTCTGGTCAATTCTGGCTGTTTCCTTTCATGGGCTGACAGTTTGTCCAGTAATAACCTTTCGATCTCCCTTAAAGGTAGGAACTCGGCAAGGCTGCCCGCTGTCACCACTCCTCTTCAATATAGTGCTAGAAACCCTAGCTAGGGCAATAAGGCAAGAAAAGGAAATTAAAGGAGTTCTAATTGGAAAAGAGGAAGTCAAGCTATCCCTTTTTGCTGATGATATGATTGTCTACCTAAGGGATGCTAAGAACTCCACCAGAAAACTCCTAGAAACGATTAAGAGCTTTGGTAAAGTGGCAGGATACAAAATAAACCTAGAAAAATCAGTAGCCTTTCTGTACACCAACAACAAGCAACTGAAGAAGGACTACAAGGAGACCTTCCCACTCACAATAGCCTCAAAAACAATAAAATACCTAGGAACAAACCTAACCAAAGACACCAAGGATCTCTACAACAAAAATTTTAAACCCCTGAAAAAGGAAATTGAGGAAGACATCAGAAGATAGACAAACCTCCCATGCTCATGGATTGGGAAAATAAATATAGTAAAAATGTCCATCCTACCCAAACTAGTGTACAGATTTAATGTGATCCCAATCAAAATCCCCAAGAGTTTCTTCACAGGCTTGGAAAAAAAAATCCTCAATTTCATTTGGAAAAACAAAAGACCCCGAATAGCCAAAGCAACCCTGAGTGAAAAGAGCAATACAGGGGGGATCGCTATACCAGACATCAAACTATACTACAGGGCTATAGTCATAAAAACAGCCTGGTACTGGCACAAAAACAGACCAGTTGACCAATGGAATAAAACTGAAGATCCAAACCTGAGCCCTCTTTTTTTTTTTTAATTTAATATTCCATCAACTCCAATTTTGGCTGTCCATGCCTCTCATAGGTATATGAAATACATTGGACCTACCAGGAGCCATACCCTTATAATAAAGCAACTCTCTCCCTCTCCCAGAAGCCATCACCTGTCCATGGTCCTCAATTTTTGGCTGGTTACTCCTTCCCACTCTCTGCTAGAATGCTGACTGACTTGATTGTGTTCAAATCTTCTACTGGCCACCACAACGCTGCCAAGTCCCTGCATGCAGTGGCCCCGTCAGGTTCAGAAGACGTCGTTCACCTCTGGTCCTCTCCAGGCTCTGGCACATTCCATGTCTTCTCTCCTGTTCAGTCATCTGTTTCCAACTTTGCATCTTTTGTCAGTTACACAGGCCCAGGTTTCGGGAGAGTACTGCATTAAAGGAGGGGTTGTTGAGGACAGATAACTCACAGTACACCTTTGTCTTTCCAGTTATACAAACACTGAGGTGTGAAAATAGACAACTCTAAAATTTTTTAAATGCCAAAATAATTTATATAAAGAAGTATCTGTGTTTTCCAGGTTGACTTTGGGCTTCACCAGTAAGGCAGCCTTCTATTCTTCTGAGACTCTTCTCTCTTCTTCAGGGTTTAAAACTAATTGGAGTGTTTTTTATCCTTGATGGTTATTGACTCTCTAGCAATAACAGAATGTAACTTGGGTTTCAGAACCTACTTTGTTCTCAGATAAAGCCCTTGTAACACACAGAACAGACAGAGGCAATGCAGCTGCTCTGGACAGCCTCTTCCCTTGTAGGCGATTCAGTAGGAAAGTACTGAAGTCACCTTGTTTCCATCATTTCAGGGCCCAGGAGTCAAAACACATTACTCTTGTTCTTTTATTGCCTCCTGGAAAATATATTTATTTGAAATTCTCCCAAGCAAACCACAAGAGTTTCTTGGTTTTGGGGGTTGTTTGTTTTGTTTTCTCAGTTGTTCGCTTATACGTTTAGTGTTCTACTTCCCTACCTGAGTCTGTTTCCTTCCAAAGATGACAGAGCCTATGTTTCTGTGTGCTAGGAAAGCCCTTCCATGCCCCATGTCCACAGCAGAATGCTACCTCAGCCTGGAGACCCTTGACAGCATTTCCCTGAGGCAGTCCTGTGCTTGCTAACCAGAGCTTATTCCTTAATGACAGTTCCTTTTCTTGTACGTGAACCTGGCCCAACTCTCAAGGCAATGTGGAGTTACTTTCACTTAAAAAATGTAGAACGGCTAGAGAGATTGCTCAGTGGTTAAGAGCACAGACTGCTGTTGCAGAGGACTTGGGTTAAATTCCCAGAACCCACAAGGTTGCTATAAATGATCTGTCCATAACCCCATTTCCAGAGGCTCCCATGCCTTCTTCTAACCTCTGCCAGGATTGTGTGACATGAACACACTTATGTACATGAAAGCAAAACACTCATAGACATAAAATTAAAATATATACATCAAAAAATGTAGAATAATTTCACAAAATAGGACAGAATTACTTCCATCATACAAGGCATTTAAAAACCTATGCTAGGTTTCAGGAAGTGCAATAATCTTCCATCTCACTCACAAATGATAATAGGAATGTTTCATATTTACCTGGCAGTAAAATTCTGTATTTGAGAATAACAGATATTAGTCTTCAGCACCATTCTATTGTGTCCTGAGTGACACAGAGAACAGTGATAGTCACATAGAGAGCATGGTTAGGCACGTTCAAAAAGGAAAAGTGTATTCTCTTGAATTTGAGAGGTGTTTGATTATATGTAAAATCTCTCCACACTATGAGAATTAGAGATAGATTAATACTTTCAGGAATTTTGTTTTACATGAAAGTTTTAATAACACTACAATTAAAGTGCAGAAAATATGCTATCCGAAGTTGAAAGACATGTTTGACTCTGTGGACCAAAACATGGATAGGTTCTAGTACATACAATATAATGTGTGTAGAATTTTGTAAAAATTTCCTGAATGGAACCTGAGTTGGTTAAGTTCTCAAATTAAAGAGATAGGAAGAACCTGAAGAGCAAAGAGGAAGTCAGTATCTTCTTGGTAATAGGCATCCTGTGAGAAATGCTGACCAGGAGAGCTGGACGATGCACCTCAGAATCAAGCTTCACAGGTGGGGACTGTGCCTCAAAGGTATAAGCAGGGACCGAGATTCTGTCACCACCATTTCACTCTGCCCGGCTGTCTAAAAAGCCAGAGGAGCCTTCTTGCTTCAAACTGTGACAGCATTAGGGTCTCAAGCATCGTGCACAGGAAATAAAGGACTGAGCACTGTGGCCTGTGATGTAGCAAAATGCCTGGAAGATGTGACTTCAGTAAAGAAGGGTTTACTTCAGCTCCTGATTTGAAAACACTGACCATCATGGTCACAGGGCTGCAAGGCATTGGATCTTGTTGCATCTGCACCCCAGAAGCAAGAGTGGTATATGCTCTAGCTTGACTATCTTTGTCCTTTGTTTCTTTTTATTTAATCTGGGATCCTAAAACATGAGCTGGTGGGGTTCACATCCAGAGCAGGTCTTCCCCTGTACACTAAACGTCTCTAGAAATTCCTTCATACACCCAGAGTTGTTTTTCCCAAATGACTTTAAACTATTTTATTATTCTTACTTTATGTGTATGAGTGTATTCTCTGAATGTAAGTGTGCCCATGTCATGCAATTCTCATGAAGGTCAGAAGAGGGTGTCAGATCCCTTGGAACTGGAATTAAGATGATTGATAGCTGCCATGTAGGTGTTGGGAATCAAATTCAGGTACTCTGTAAGAAGACCTAGTGCTCTTAACTGCTGAGGCATCTCTCCAGCCCCAAAGTTTTGGTGAAAAGAAAGCTGTGGTTTTATAAGAGAATGTCTTAATTACTTTTTTCTTTTTCTTTTTGAGACAGGGTCTCCCTGTAGCCAAAACTGGCCTGGAACTCACTATGAAGATCAGGCCAGCCTCAATCTCACAGACATTCTGCCTACTTTGCCTCCTGAGGGCTGAGCCTAAAGGCTTTTGCACCACCAGGCCTGGCCCAGCTGACTTTAAATCTAGTCAAGTTGAGGACAAAAATTAACTATAGAAAAGCACAATTTTCCTTATAATTTCCTAAGTAGCAAATTACAAACCACACATTAGAAACTGGAGGTGAAATGCAAAGCAAAATTCCAATTGTTTTATTTAGATCTGAATTAAATCTTGTATTTACTGCTTCTTATGATCTTGACTTCTCTCATCAGAAAATTGGGTACTAGTAACTATTCTGAAATAATATTGTGAGTCTTAAAATTCCACATATCCAAAAAATATATATCTTAGAGCTTCTGCCAATAGTTGTTGAGTTATGCACTAGAAAATATCCTAAACCAGTGTTCTGTGGGCTGGAGATTTACCTTTGAAGAGACTGGTGGTAAGGTTTGTAGTCCTTCAGTGTGATGTTGTGAGAGTTCTGTGTGTGCCGTGGTCAAGTTATCTCTGTTGAGAGGGTGCATTTATTTATATTCTACAATTGAGGAGTCTAAAGGACTAAGAGGTTACATAACCCTTCTAGAGAAGCCAGAATAGTTGCTGATAGCCACTACCTTGTACTCATGAGAGAGGGTTTTGTCTCCAGTGGCAAAATATATAAGACGTTATTGGAGACAAAAAAAAAAAGCTGGGTGTGGTGGTGCACACCTTTAATCCTTTAATCCGAGCACTTGGGAGGCAGAGGCAGGTGGATCTTTATGAGTTCAAGGCCAACCTGGTCTACAGAGCAAGTTCCAGGACAGCTGGGGCTATAGGGAGACCCTGTCTTGAAAAGAAAAAAAAAGGAAGTTATTGGAAAGAATGGTAAAAAAGGTAACATTTATTGGTCAACAAAGGATGTGATACAATTCCATACAGTACAGTATAACCATACAGCTCTACTTCTGTCTTCTGTAAATGTAGAATGGTTTAAATTTAACTTTACATTTGAAATTCCCAAGAATCCACAGAAATGGAAGAGATTCATACTTCATATGATTCGCTAAAGATTCCTTATGTGACTCTTCAATTAAGAGCTGGGTCCAATGAGATCTCTGCTGTGGAGTAGGAGTGTGGGGTTCCAGGATTGACCTTTAGAGCCCCCTCAGCTGCCTCATTCAAAACATCCAAAAATGAGACTTTGGTCCTCAGTCTACCCCAATCACATGCCATGAAAACAGTGAGTGGGAGATACTGTCAATAATTATTGACTAATAGACAAGAAAACAACCTAAACTTGGTGATGCTGGTTAAACCTTTGTTCTTTCAAAGGCTCTGTGAGGATTCTTCAATCAGAACTAGTTAAACATGCATACATTCAGGCATATTTATAGTAAATTTATGAGGACTGGCTGGTTAGCCAGCTGGACACACAGGAAAGAGGTCATGTTGTCATCATTCCTGTGGTGACCTGCTGAATTACCTCCAATGCATGAAAGTCAATCTTTTGTTCTGGACTGGCTTTCAAAGTGATCACAAAAGGCCTATCCACAACATAAAAAGCCAACTGCTCTATTCAAATCCATCAAAACAATGTTGCTTTCATCCCATAGCACCCTTATATAAACATCTGAACCACTGTGTCATATTTCTAGGAACCACAGACCAGACAGGTTGACCCACAAAATTAACTATTGCAGGTTTTACCATAGTACCAATATACATACCACATTCCAAATTTTCTGATGTTATTCAATGTTCATCCAGCCACTAGCATTTGTAGATTAATATTAATTTGAATAAACACATAACTTCTGTGTAGTATAGTAAGGTACACTTTCTTTTGCTAGAATAAAGTAGGAATACTAAATCTTTTTTTTTTCAATATAATAGTGGAGAAAGACAAAATAATTTGTTTTCATACATGAAATGGCAAAGATTCACATGAATATCACCCAAAAGACCCCAGCCCTTGAACTGACTTTTAAAACCAGAGCTAATCTATTTATTGGAAATATTTTAATTACTTTTTAATATCTGCAGGTTAAATAATAATTTGAAATATGTAAAAGTAATGATTTTTAACATTTTGTGATGATACAGTGATGCTGAACATTGTAGAACATTTGCAGAGGCAAATCTCTAAACATTTGCAGCAGTCGAACTATATTTTGCCCAATGTGCATAAGCCTGTGGATGTTGTTGATGTACAATGTGTCCTGATTCTCTTAAATCAGGTGTGATAGAGAGGCTAAAACAGAGCCACTTCTATAGTCCTTCATGAAGCAAGCACTTCCAGGTATTATATTTACAGAAAAAGAGAAATCTGCTCTAGAGATAATACACATAATCACATTTGCTAAAAAAGGAGAGGCCTCATTATGTTTGTGTTTGGGATTTTTTATATCATCACCTGCTGCCATGTTCTGCTGCTGTTATTCTGACATTAGTAAGAGGAAATTACCACCAAAAGTCTCAGAATAGAGGCCTTATTTTGCAAAGCTGTATTTATGTAACTGGAGTTTCAGCTTCTCCTTCAAAGAAGAACAATACAAAATCCCTGGGAATATCATAAAAGAAGCACTCTGAATTATCTTTGTGAATATATTTTCTTTGAGAAGATTTTTAAGTTTTGCAGAAATAAAGAAGGAGGTTCCTTTATGAGAAGAGTTTAGTGCCCTGGTAAAATCAAATCCTCTGTATTATTTTCAGGCACTAAGCTGAGTTCTGTAGATGAAGAAGTTTGATCTCCATTGAGCTCTGTCAAGACAGAATTCTGTGATCTTCATTCTGTTCACCATTATCCTAATGTTCACTATTCTTCAAATATATTTGGTCCTCCTGAAACATTGGCAAAACTTGTCATATCCAACTCTGTGGGGTGTTCTGTTTATGCCCAGGGTGAACCATGTGGAAAAAAAGATGCAGGAAAGTACAGCACATGGAACCATGTTAAGATATCCAAATACAGAGAGAGCTTTATTCCAAAAATGACTACCTTAAATAGCCAGTGTGACTCAACTCCCAGGGCCAAATCCTAGATCTTTGCATCACTATATCCCACCCCCATGGACATGACCAGGAGCATCCATTGGTTAGTCAACTTAACTGGATTTTCTCTCCTCTCACCCTTTAAGTTTTTTTTTTTTTTTCCTGAGGCAGGTGAGCCCATGGGAGAGGATAACAACACAAAGGAAACTGAGCTTTGAATAGCCATCTTCTTAAGCCTGTTCTGAGTGCCAGGCAGTGTGTGTGGGGGCGGGGGGGGGTGTCAGACTTGAGATTTTTATTTTTACACTAAGGCCAATTAATACATAAAAAAACAACAATGAAGTGACACAATTGTCAAGCATAAGCAGTGAATGTAAGTAACATTTATGCAAAACCAATGAGCAAGTATCTATACCCAAACTTTGAACAACCCAAGGTCCCCATAGTCCAATTGGAGAAGCTTGTATTCACAGGCATGTTGATAAAATAAAACCCCAGTCCATATTTTTTGAAATCTTAGGAATTACCCCTATCTCCTCAGCCCTTACATTCTACTGTGCCCTCTTTCCCACATCTGATCGGTGAAAAGCAAAACAGTCTATTTTTCCTTGAGGTGTCACTCTGAACTCTGGTCTGTCCAGAGTTTCCTTCTATGTGTTGGTGGTTTATTTAGGAATTTATTTTATAGTCATACTAACAGGCACAAACAGTGAGATAGTAAAGTCATTTAAATGGCATTATCATGATAAGTTACTCTGTGGGCACAGATACAAATATTTAGATGTCTATTAGTCTAGGTACTAAGGCTTTTTTTATTATTATTTTTTATTAATTTTATTTATTTCTGTATGTGTATGAATGTACTGCCTGCATGCCAGTCTGTGCACCCGTGTTGTGCAACGCCACGGAGGTCAGAAGAGGGTCTCGGATTCCCCTGGAGCTGGAGTTCTCCTGGAATTGGAGTTTCAGACGGCTCTCGGCCGCCATGTGGGTGCTGGGGATCGAACCCGGGTCCTCTGTAAGAGCAGTCGGTGCTCTTAACCACTAGGCCATCTCTCCAGCCCCCGGTACTAAGGCTTTTTTATACTGTTTTTAATTGCTAGAGGTTTAAGACCAGCCATATGTCATTCCTCCAAAGGAGCAGGTCAACAGCCAATTAAGTTTGGGGTAACTTTGGGTGCCACCAGGTGTACAATGGCTTCCAGGCAGGTTTGGAGTAGTAATGAGTCTTGCTTGACTCAATGAGACCAATATTATTTTTACTTTCCAGTGGCCTTTGGTAATGCTCTCTGGCATTTCAGAGACTTACAGTCCACTTGCAAGCATGGTCTCTATGTCCTTTCTGTTCTCATACCAGGTCTTTGACAGCCAGGGTCTTAATGCCCACATGTGTGTACCCCAATTTGTAGACAAATAACCTTTATTGGGGTCATTAGCACCCAGCCAATGCTTCTTTGGCAGAATGACCCTGTGTTGAGGGAGCCTCAATTAGGTGACTGGCTCCATTGGACTGGCCTATGGCCAGGTGTGTGGAGTATTGTCTTGATTGTTGAGTAATGTGGGAGGGCCCAGCCCACTATGGGTAGTTCCACCCCTGGGCAAGTTGTTGTGTACAGTATATGAAAGAAGGCTGGGCAGGGGCCAGGGGAGCAAGCTAGTAAGAAGCATTCCTCCATTCCCTGTGCTTCAGCTCCTGACTCCAGGTTCCTGCCCTGAGTTGCTACCTTGGGCTCCCTGAGTGATGAACTGTGACCCAGGAGATGTGAGCTGAATGAACCCTTTCCTCCCCAAACTGATAGTGGTCAGTGTGTTTTTTCACAGCAATTGAAGAGAAACTAATACAGACCCATTGCTGGTACCAAAGCTTTTCCTATTAACACATTTGCTAAACTATCAATCCTTTAAAGATTTTCCAATAATGTCTAGCTCTGAATAAAGTTTTCTTTTACAGTTTTAGTGCCAATTAGTTAATTAAAGACTGGTTGTATATGCCCCATGAGAAATTGTTACCACAGCAGTTGACTGTTTTGTAGTTAGGGAACAATTCCATTGCCATCATAATTTGCTTTCTTTTTCTATAAAAAGGAGAGGTAAAAACGGTTTCTTTATCAAAATTTAGCAGCACCTGGAAAATAAACATCATTAGGACATATTATAAACACATGTTTTAAATAGAATTTATAGATGTTTGGTGCCTGTGGCTCAGGCAGTCTAAAGTTTTGTTTGTTTTGTTTTGTTTACCTCTTGATGCTTAGATGGGCCAGTTGCTCTGCTGTTATTTCTTGGTCCATCCTGTACAATCCAAAGATGTACCTTTTAGAGGCATTAAAGTTGGTGATGCTTTGACCTGTGGGAACATGAAAATCTTTTCCCATAGTCAGTTTTAGGATTTCAAAATTGAAATTTTACCAAAGGTTTAGAATACAGAGTTTTCTATTTGACTGTATTAAAGAGGTAGTATTCCACCACCTCCCCCTTTTTGTTTCTTTGTTTGTTTTGTTTTTTGTTTTTTATTTACCTTTTTAAATTTTTATTTATTTATTTTTGTGTTTAATTATTTCTATTTTGCTTTTTATTTTTTTATTTTTTATATATATTTTGTATAAGATTATCAAATCTAGACCCATGTCCCCCAACCTATCCCCCTACCCCACCAGAGCTCATGTATTCTGCCAAACATGCTTTTCATATCTTTCTCAGTCTTTCTCAAAATTCTCCATGTGGAAGTTGACTGTTTTGAGCAGAAGTTCAGTGTTTCAGTCAGTTCTTTGATGCAGTCCTTTCTGTTGTTGTTGTTTCCAACATGCATCACTCCCAACTGCTTGGACAAAAGCTCAAGGGGCTGTGCACAAGAGATACTTACAAGTAGGTAATTGGCACTAGCATCCACAGAAGAGAGATACCATTCATCGTTTGTTTTTCTGGGACTGTGTTACTTTACTTGGCATGATGTCTTCTAGCTCCAGCCATTTTTCTGCAAAGCTCATGATGTCATCTGTCTTTACTGCTGCATAGAACTCCATTGTGTAGATGTACCACATTTTCTCTATCCACTCATCAGTTGAGGGGCATTTGGGTTGGTTCCAGCTCCTTGCTATTGTGAAGAGAGCTGAAATAAACATGGCTGTGCATGTATCTCTGTGGTGGGGTGAGTCTTGAGGGTACATGCCTAGGAATGGTATGGCTGGGTCAGGTGGCAAGTTCATTCCAAGTCTTCCAAGGATTCTCCTCACTGCTTTCCCATAGTGGCGGTACCAGTTTACATTCCCACCAGCAGTGGATGAGTGTTCCCCTTTCCCCCAACCTCTCCAGCAAGTGGTTAACATCTGTTTTCTTGATCCTAGCAGCAGCCTTATTGGAGTAAGATGATAACTTAAAGTGGTTTTGATTTGCATTTCCTTAATCGATTATATTAGATGTTGAACACTTCTAAGATGTTTCTCGCATCTCTAATTCCTCACTTGTAGCGTCTCTGTTTAGCTCTTTGCTCCATCTATTGAGAGGGTCATTTGTTTTCTTTCTTCTTTGTTTTTTGAGTAGTTTATATAATCTGGAAATCAATGCTTTGTCAGATGTTTCTCAGTGAAGGTTTCCTCCCACTCTGTGGGATTTCTCTTCACTTCCTTGATTGTGTCTTGATGTACAGAACTTTTTTGAGTTTAATGAGGTCCCATTTGTCAATTGTCGACCAAAGTCTTGCACAGCTGCTGTCTGATTTAGGAAGTCTTTTTCTTTCCTAACTTGTCCTTGTAGTCTGTGCAACTTTTTCTTCTATCGCCTTCAGAGTTTTAGGTTTCACGTTGAGGTCTTTAATCATCTGGAGTTTGACATTTTTTTTTGTCCCTTGTAGCCCCAGATGTCCTGGAACTCACCTGTAGACCAGGCTGGCCTTGAAACTCACAAAGATCCACCACTGCCTCTGCCTCCAAGTGCTAGGATTAAAGACTGCCACCACCACACCCAGCCTGGAGTGACTTTTGTATAAGGCGAGAGGTAGGGGTTTAATTTCATTCTTCTACAAGTGTGTGATTCAGTGTTGCCACACCACTTGCTGAAGATGCTGTCTTTTCTCTCCATTGTGTCTTCTTGGCCCCCTTGTCAAATATGAGATGGCTGAATTGTTTGTGCTCAAGTTTGGATCTTCAGTTTTTGTCCATTGGTCAACAGTCTGTTTTTTGTTCAGTACAGGCTGTTTTTTTTTTATGACTATGGGCCCTGTAGTATAGTTTGGAAGCTGGTATAAGAATCCCCCCTGTGTTGCTCTTTTCCTCAGGGTTGTTTTGGCTATTCAAGGTCTTTTGTTTGTTTTTTCAAATGAATTTAAGGACTTTTTTTTCCAAACCTGTGAAGAAACTCTGGAGATTTTAATTGGGATTGTGTTAAATTTATACAGGAGTTTGGTATAGAATGGACATTTTTACTATGTTAATTTTTCCCAATCCATGAGCATGGGAGGTTTTTTTCCCATCTTCTAGATATCTTCTTCTTCAATTTCTTTCTTTAGGGGTTTAAAATTTTTGTTGTAGAAAATCTTTGGTGCGTTTGATTAATTGGTTCTCGGTTGTTTTTTTGTTTTTTGGGCTATGTTTGGTGGGGTCTCCTTGAATTCCTTCTCCAGTTTGCTTGTTCTTGGTGTAAAGAAAGGCCACTGATTTTTTTTAGGTTAATTTTGTATCCTGCCCTTTGCTGAAGCTGTTAATCATTTCTAGGAGTTTTCTGGTGGAGTGTTTAAGCATCCCGTTAAGTAAACGATCATACATCAGCAAATAGGGATAGCTTGACTTTCTTTTTTTAGTACTCCTTTATTTCCTTTTCTTGCCTTATGCTCTAGCAAGTAGTTCAAGCACTATATTGAAAGAGGAGTGGTGGACAGAGGGGCAGCCTTGCTGAGTTCCTACCTTTAAAGGGAATGTTCTATGTGTTTCCCCATTTAGGATGATATTGACTGTGGGTTTTCCTGTAAATGGCTTTGATTACATTGAGGAATGGATCCCTCCAATCCAATTCCCTCTAGGACTTTAAGTATGAAGGGATGCTGGATGTTTGTCAAAGGCTTTTTTCTGCATCATTGGATGGGTAGTGGTGGTTTTTGGCTTTCAGGTCCATTATATGTTTGATGATGTGTTATTGATTTTTCCTATGTTGAACCATCCCTGCATCTCTGGTATGATCCAACTTGGTCAGATGGTGATCTTCTTGATGTGGGGTCTGTATGCGATTTGCCAGTATCCTGTTTAGAATTTTGGCATCTGTGTTCATAGGGGAGATGGGTCTATAGATCCTCCTTTTTGGCGGTAATCTTTCCTGGTTTTGGTAATAGAGTGATGCTGGCTTCATAGAAGGAATTGGGAGAATTCCCTCTGTTTGTATCCGTCTAAACAATTGAGTAATAATGGTTGTAGGTCTTTTTAAATGTTTTATGGAATTCTGCTGTGAAATGGTCTGGGCCTGGGCTTTTTTTAGTTGGGAGGTTTCTTATTACTTCTTCAATTTCTTCATATATTATGGTGCTGTTTAAGCTGTCGATCTCTCGTGGTTGAGCTTTGGTGATTCCAGGATTTCAGATATGCATTTTTCATTTTCTTCTAGGTTTTCAAACTTGATACCGTATAGGTTTTTAATTAATCCCATGTGATTTTCTGGATCTTTTTCCTGTCATTTTGTGATAATTTCCCTTTTCATCTATGGATTGTATTGATTTGGAGTGTTTCCTTCTTTCTTTTGGTTACCTGGGCTAGAGGTCTACCTTGTTTATTCTTTCAAAGAACCAACTTTTGATTCATTGATTTTTTTTTTTGTATTGTTTTCTTTGTTCCTATTTCTCTGATTTTTGTTATTTCTTCCAGTCTGTTGGTGCTTTAGGTTTCATCTGTTGTTGCATTCAAGTGCATTTTAGCTGCAGTGTTATGATTTATTTGGCGTTTTTCTGTTTTTTTTCTCAATGTAAAGGCACCAGCCTATAAACTTCCCATCTAGGACTGCTTTTAAGGTAATCCCATAGGTTTTGTTGTGTTGTGTTGTCATTGTCATTCAGTTCCAGGAATGCTTTTATTTCTTTCTTTATCTCTTCCTTGACCCATTCATTATTCAAGAGTGTGTTGTTTAGTCTCCATGTGTTCTTGTAGGCAGTAGGGCTTATCCTGGTGTTGATGTTGAGCTTTATTGCACTGTGGTCTGATAGGATGCATGAAATTATTTCAATCTTTTTGTATTTGTGGAGGTTTCTTCTGTGTCCCAGTTTGTGGTCAGTTTTGGAGAATGTCCCATGGGGTGCTGAGTAGAAAGTATATTCTCTGGTATTAGGGCGGAACATTCGATAGAGGCCTATGAGGTCCATTTGGTGTATCATATCGTTCAGTTCAGATGTCTCTCTGTTTATTCTTTGTCCTGTTGACCTGTCCAAAGGGCTCAGTGGGGTATTGAAGTCCCCTACTGTGAGTGTACTGGAGTTAGTGTGTTACTTGTGGTCCTGGAGAGTTGTCTTTACAAAGTTTGGTGCACCAGAGTTTGGTGCATATATATTCATAACTGTGAAATCTTCTTGGTGAATTGTTCCTTTGACAAAAAATGTAATAGTCTTCTTTGTCTTTTCTGATTTCTTTTAGTTTGAAGTCTATTTTGTCTGATATTAAAATAACACCTGCTTTCTTTTTGGTGCCATTTGCTTGGAATATTTTTTTCCATCCTTTCACTTTAAGGTGGTGCCTGCCCTTGAAGCTAAGATGTGTTTCTTGTAGACAGCATATCAATGGGTTCTGTTTCCTAATTAAAACTCCCAGTCTATGTCTTTCGATTTGGGAATTTAGTCCATAATATTTAAGGTTATGACTGATCAGTTTGTGTTGCTTCCTTTTGCCTTAGTATCCATTTGCAGTTTTGGTTTAGGTTTCTACTTCTGCAGTTATGCTTTTATTGATTTCTCTTTCTAGATGCCTGGGGATGGTTGCTCTTTTCTTCTGTCCTTTGAATTGCTTCAAGTATTCTCTGAAGGGTTGGTTTTCTAGACATTTATTATCTTGTTTATGTCATGGAAGGTTTTTCTCTCTCCTTCAACTATAACTGACATTTTTTGCTGGGTATAGTAACCTGGGTTAGCATCTATTGTCCTCTAACACCAGGAATGCTTGGCTCCACGTTCTTCTTGATTTCATATTTTGCACTGAGAAGTCAGTTGTAATTCTGATAGGTTTCCCCTAATAGGTCACTTGTTGTTTTTCTCTTGTGGCTTTAAGGATTTTGTCTTTGTTTTGGGTGTCTAGCATTTTAACTATGATATGCATGGAGAGTTTCTTTTCTGATCTTGCCTGTTTGGAGTTCTGTGTGCTTCTTGTATTTGTATTGATTTGTCTTTTTTTAGTTTGGGGAAATTTTCATCTATTAATCTGTTGAAGATCTGATCAATACCATTCTCTTGGGATTCTTCTCCTTCCTCTATTCCTGTGATGCGCAGGTTTGATCTTTTCATAGTGTCCCACAGTTCCTGGTTGTTCCACTTTTGTGTATTTTTAAATTTTTCATAATCTTTACTCGAGGTTTTTAGTTGTTCTGTGTTATCTTCCAGGTCTGATATTCTTTGTTCTGCTTCCTCCATTCTGCTTCTGAGGCTTTTTCCATTCCTTTCCTCTTGATTGGATGAGTGTTTAATTTCCTTTTTCATTTCCTCTTCTGATTTCTTTAGTATTTCCACTTCCTTTTGGAGCTTCTCAATCTCTTCCTGTAGCTCTTTGCTTGGATGGTTGGTTTCCTTATCTTTTTCATCATGGGATCTTTTCAGTGTTTATACTTCCTTCTGGAGCTTGTCATTTTCTCTCTCTCTAGGTCCTTCTTGAGTTCCTCATTCCCTTTTCTTAATTCTTTGATTTGCTCTTTATAATCTTGTACTTCTTTAAGTATGCTCACAATTGTGCTTCTGATATCTGTGTCCTGGGTGATCCCCAGGGGGAATCCCACTGTAGGAATCTTCCACAGGGTTGGTAGAGCTTGGTGTAGGATTATCCTGCACCTTTCCCATGTTGTCTCTTCTTCATGTTCCTGGCATATGGGCTTCTCCTTGCCTGTATTCCAATGTAAGTCCCAAATGCCTCTTTACTGTGTTGAAGGCTTGCTTTGCTTGCCTCCTTAAGATGCCTTCATAATCCCAGTTGGCAGGGTGGGGGGGGGACCTGTGCTTCAGGTGGTTTGGGGAGATCTCTGATCTCAAGACTCACACAAACCCACCTTTTATACCAGGTGGGAGGATAACTCCCCCACCACAGCCACAAAAGCCAATCAAGCCAAAGTCAGCTAGATTAACTAGATTAAATTAAACAATAATCTGCCTTGCTGAACCACCCAGCTCCTACCTACCTGTGCTTCAGGTGGTCTTGGGAGATCTCCAATCTCTCTTTTTTAAATTTTTATATCTTGACCTATAGGTGTTTAAAAGGCAGTTGTATTACATATACCTATAGACAGAACTAAGGTGAAACAGTCCAGTAAGTCTATTTAAACAGTCTCTATATTGACCTGTATATCTTGTAGGCAAAAGAACTGTCACAGGTAATACTGTACAGAAAAATATAGAGAACATTTGTGAACATTTAATCCCAAAGTTGTTATTGGACATCTACTATGTTGGGTGCCAATTGAAGGTTTGCACCACACCTGTAGGATCAAAGGGAGTGGAAGAATCTGCCAGCAGCTTCTTCTGGGAGCTGAAGCTAGAATGCAAAGCTTCAACAGGCTGTGGGAATCCCACAGCCCGGCCTGGCCTGGATACTCGTCCTGACTCAGGCTCTTGGTCTTGGGTGTCAGCCTCCACCCTTCTATGGCTGAATAAAACCCACCTGTCAGGGATAAACACCCCCAGGTCTCACAGACTAGTGGCCAGCTGCAAGCCTCTATACAGTCAAAACCCACTAGCCATCATCGCAAGCCCTATGCAAGACAGGGCCTAACATGCACGCAGAAATTAACAAATTCAGGGACTCCTCAAATGATGGTGAAGGAGGATCCAGAAAAAAAAATTTTCTACAAACCCATATCCCCAAATACCCAAAACTTTATTAACACCTTAATACAATGAAACATGTTCGTATCTTTATATTAGGTGTTGAAGGGGTGTAACCAGTAGGTAGCAGTGTAGATACATTAAGATGTCCAATAAATTTTTATTATTTCTAATAGACAATCAACCCATGACCTTTGTTGAAATTGAATTATGTGTTGGCTGTTTAATTATAAACCTGCATTTTGAGAAGGAAGGGCCAAATTCCACCTCAGTGGCAGTTTTTTACTGGTTTTATAGCTGTTAACATTAAAAATATATTTAGAAAATAATTACACACATCCATTCACAAGTGTGCTTGCACACATACATACATACATGCATACACACATGAATACATACATACATACACATAAACATAATAAAGAAAAGATTGTTATGTTGACCTGTATGAGAGAGAATGACATTTTTGTCTGAAGTTCAATGAGAAACACATAAAATTATTTTTATAATTTTTCATAGGGTTATTTTTACATAATTAGAATAAATGCCCTACTAATGCACAAAACAGCTGAGAGCCATATGCAACCTCTTAGGTCCATTCCCAAGCACTTGGCTTTAATTAACTATCAGAAGAGTCTATTTCTATTTTTTTCCTATCCTGTCCCTACCGGTTAACTATCCCTAGGCTGTCCCTATTCTGAGTCTAACTGTTCCTGTCTTATTTACAGAGCCAAAGATTAAGGAGGGTGCCCAAAAGTAGATAGGTCACAGTTGTTTGTAGTCTTGGACTGATTTATCTTGTTTTATTATTAGGGACTGTTAGGATAATAATCATCATCATCAATAATCACAACAGCCATAAAATTATATTAGTTATAATCATAACTATTATTAACTATTATCAATAATTATTAATAATCATTAATAACCATTAGTCACAATTATTATCATTAATTATAATCATTATGGATACTAATTATCAATAATAGCCAATAATAATTAACAACAATTTATTATTATACTGAATTATTATTAATTATTAGCAATTATAATCAATAACAACAATAAGTATAATTCTCAATAACATTTACCAATAATAATCAACAATAATTTATCATTAAACTGAATTTAATTCATACTAACATTTATATAAACCCAATTTAAAATTGTTAACACTAAGAGGTATAAAACAGTCTCTATGAGTTGAATCTATTTATCTTTGTTTACAGTCGGTTCCTAATTAGATTTAAACCTGTTGGATTAATTAAAAGTATGAACATGCATTCACTCACACATACACACAGTTTAAAGGTGGGTTAAAGAGAAATGAAAAACAGTTTTAAAAAATGCTTTTCATGTAACTTGAGCCAAAATATTAATTTATGCTGTTAAACAGGCTGTTACTAATAGTTATTTCAAAAAAAAATTATCAGAGCAAGTGTCTTTTTTGTTAGAACTCCAGGGCTATCAACTCCCATAAAAATCCATCTGTTTTGGACCCAGGTTTGATCTCCAGCACCCACATGGCGGCTAAGTACCATCTGTAACTCCAATTCCAGGAGAACTCCAGTTCCAGGGGAATCCGAGACCCTCTTCAGACCTCCACGTCATTGCACGACACAGGTGCACAAACCTACACGCAGACAGTACATGCATACACATACAAAAAAAAAAAATCCATTTGTTTTGTCTCCAAAATGCTGAAATTAAAAGACTGTGTTACTTTAAGTCAAACTTTAAATTAAACTTAGGCATGATTTAGATAAATTGTTATTAAGACACCATGTGCTCAGTTCCATGGCTCCTGTGTGCACAGCAGGCAGGTGGCACCAGAGAACAAGCCACATGTAATCAGGAATTCTGTGGGAAAAATCTTGAAGGTGAAACACATTTAAAAGATCAAAATAAAAATGAAATCAACCAGTTAATGTTAATCGTCCACATATTTTTACTCAAAAGATATCTAGGGTACTCTGGGTTAAGTAAAAGTATTACATCTTAAGTTAAGCATGCTGAGATAGATCTGAATTACTTAAGAGATAAAATTAGCTTATCCCCAAATTGTGGATCCACAAATAGCTGGCAGGTTTAGGTAGAAAGAGTAAGAGATTTAGAAATAGTTACCCCCAAAATCCACAAGAAGCCAAGAGTGCATATCTAAGAGCAGGTTGAAATAGAGATAAAAACCTTTTAGAATTAAGTAACTTTCTAGAAAATGTTTGCTCCTAAGGAAACTGTAGCGGAGTGGTGAATCTTCCTAAATTTACATCACAGAAACCTGTGCTCTGGTCTGAGTAGAGTGCTGGCACAAGCCTGGGGGAATTAGCATATGAAAAAATTAAGCAGGAGCTGAGTCTAAGAAACTGCTTTCTCACAGTAGGAGATCAAGACAAGTTTTTGGAAATTAAAAGCCCAAAGTTTTATTTTAGGCCTGTAAAATTATGAAAAATTATTCCAAGGCCAAGTGTGACTATTAAGCGTTGATATTAAACTCAGCCTTGAAGTCCCTAGCTTTTATAGCCTGCAGGAGTGACTAAGTTGGGAAGCACACGCCTGCAGGGGATGGGATACTCCTAAGGCAAAACAGACCCAGCTAGGTTTCCTCTGCCTATGCAAAGCCACAGGTTCCCAGGTCGGCCTCCCATCCACTCAAACAAGGAGGAGGGTTGCTCCATGGCAAAAGATAGATATTAGGAGAGAGAGAAGAGAGGGGGGAAGAAAAAGGCAAGATTTGGGGTTCCCATAACGAATTTGTCAGGGTTTCCTCCAGACATACATCCTGGGTGCCAATTGTGGGGTGTCCTGTCTACTCCCAGGGTGAACCACGTGGAAAACAGGTGCAGGAAAGCACAGCACACGGACTCATGTTAAGGTGTCCAAATACAGAGAGAGCTTTATTCCAAAAATCGCCGCCTCATATAGCCAGTGTGACTCAACTCCCGGGGGCAAATCCTGAATCTTTGCATCACTATATCCCGCCCATGGGGATGGCCAGGGTGGTCCCATTGGTTAGTCAACTTAACTGGATTTTCCCACACAAGTCTTGTCTCTTTTCACCTGACTGTACTTCAGCAATAGGGTCTTACTTTCAAGTTTTGGGATGCAATCAAAGGCTGTGGCAATAGCCCATTTTCTTTTGGGAGTTTCTTGGACTACCCTGACCAATAATTTGAAGGAACGTTTTTCTTGCCTGGCACTGTTTTTTGTTATATAACTTTAGCCTTACACATGCTCTTGTATGTTTATTGTATACGTAGTTTTTCATAGGACTTTGAATGGTTACATTTTCTTGTTTTTTTCATACCATCTATGCATTATTTAATCTGTCCTTTCAATCCCCTGTAGAACATGTGCTACTCCCTCCCTAGTTACTGTACTCCAGCCTTTTCCCAATTTCCAGTAATAACACCTGTTTCCTACTATTTCCCTCCCAGGAGCTTCTTCTTCCCATTTGTCACCATGGTTCCTTTTGTTTTCCTGCCTCCTGTAGTTACATCAGGATATATATTCACATCTAAGGATTGGGAGCTAAGATCCACAAGTGAGAGATGAATACATTGTTGGGTTTTCTTAGTATAACAATTTCTAGTTCTTCCATTTACGTGAAATTTTCATGATTTGGTTTCATGACAGGTGAGAAGAACTCCATCATGTAAATGTACCACATTTTCATTATCCATTCGTCAGGTGAGGGGCATTTGAGTTAGTTCAATTTCTCAGTTATTGTGAAAAGAGCAGCAACAAACATGGCTGTACAAGTATCTCTGTAATAGGATGAGTCCTTGGGTATATGCCAAGGAGTGGTATGATTGGATTACATGACAAATTTAATTTTACTTTTTAAAAAATTCTCCATAATGATCTCCCACCAACAAAATAGGTCCGGATTCCCCTTTGTCTACATTTACAAAAGCATTTGGTGTCATTTGTGTTCTTGACCTTAGCCATTCTCACTGGAATTAGATGAAATCTTAAAGTGGTTTTGATTTTCATTTCCCTAATTACTAAGGATGTTGGACCTTCTTAAGGTGATTCTTAGCCATTGTTCTTTCTTCTTTTTATCTCTCTGTTCAGACTCTTAGTCCACTTTCTAATTGGGCCATTTGTTTACTTGTTTCTTCATTTTCTGAGTTCTTTATATAGTGTAGATGTTAATGCTCTGTCAGCTGAATACCTGGTGAAGATTTTTCTCCCACCATAGGCTCTCTCTTCACTCGATTGGTTGTTTCCTCTGCTATACCCAAGCTATTTATTTGAATGAGGTCACATTTGTGGATTTTTGTCTTTAATTCTTGAGTAACTGATGTGTGATTCTATGTATTCATCCAACAGTTTCAGCATTAATGTCTTTGATCCATTTAGAATTGACCTTTGTACAGACTGATACACAGGGTTAATTCTTCTAGATAAGGTGATCCAATTTTGCCATCACCATTTTTGAAGATGTTTTTTCCTCCAATGTGTATTCTTGGCACATTTCTCAAATATCAGGTGGCTGTAATTATGTGCACTCATATTGGGGTCTTCTATTTTGTTCCATTGATCTTCAAGTTTGTGCCAATGCTGTGCCATTGTTATGACTATGGCTCTGTAATATGGATTGAGGTGTGGTAAAGTAATGACCCTGACATTTCTCTTTGTGCTCTGGGTTGTTTTGGCTAGCTGAGGTCTTTTGTGTTCTCCTATGAATTTTCTATTTCTATGAGGAATATCATGAGGATTTTGATTGGGATTGTGTTGAGTCTGTAAATTGCTTTTTGTAGGATGGTCATTTTTACTATATTGATCTTTCCAATCCATAAACACAAGAGGTCTTTCCAACTTATTGTGACTTCAATCTGTTTCTTCAAAGGTTTAAATTTTTTATTGAAAAGGTCTTTATTTCCCTTGGTTAGGTTTATCCCTAGATATTTTGACTTTTGAGGCTATTATTAATGGAAATTATTCCCTGAACTATTTCACTGATCAAAACTCAATAAATTTAGTTAAAGACAAAAATCACAGGATCATCTTAATAGGCATAGAAAAGGCCTTTGACATAATCCAACTTGCATTCATGATAAAAGTTCTAGAAGGAATTGGACTGGATAGAATATACCCCAGCATTATTAAGGCTATATATAACAGACCCACAGGCAACATCATTCTTAGTGGAAAAAGAAAAACTTGAAGCTTTCCCATTAAAATCAGTAGTAAGAAAAGGCTGCCCGCTTTGCTCCTATTCAACACTGAACTTGAAACCTAGCTAAAGTGATAAGAAAAGAGAAGGAAAGTAAAAGGGTATCAATTGGAAAAGAAGTCAAATTATCATTATTTGAAGATGACAGGATATTATACATAATAGATCCCAAAATTTCACTAGAAAATTTCTAGAAATAATCAATACTTTTAGCAAAGCAGCAGGTTACAAAATCTATATGACACTTCTTTTAAGAATTTTGGGAAGAATCCCATCATCTTAATTATTTCTGTAAAACTTTATCCAATGTTTGTGTATTTCAAACAGAACATCTCTATATCTCCTTCTCCATTGACACAGTCCCATAGCCCTCCGACTGGAATTCATACACTCTGCCGTTTGTGCCAAGGCCCATCTTGTCAACATAGTGTCCCAGGTATACCTCAGTAAAACTTTATCCACTGAGGTCTAATCAGCCTATACAGAGTCAGTCCCTTTAAGAAGATCAGCTCTTCCTCACCCAGCAGTAATCAATTGCCCATTTGTTCTTTGGCTATGATTGTGGCCTTCTGCCCATTTCCACAAGGATTTGTCTGCTTGAGTCTGCAAGGGTCTTGTGTATGCTGACACCATTACTGTAGGTTCATATGAACAAAGTATCAGGAGCCTGTAAGACTCTATTTCCATATGGTCATGTACCTCCTCCCTGGCTTTTACAATTTTTCTGCCCCCTGTTCCACAATGGTCCCTGAATCCTGGGTGGGTAGAGTTTGGGTCCTGCCCAATGACCCACACTCTGCAGTTTCATTATTCTCTATACTTTGGTCATCTGTGATCTTTGTGTTCCTTACTCTCTGTTGCATGAGGTAGCTTCATTGATAATTATTGAGAAATGCATTAATGTTCTCTGTACAAATTATTCCAGTACATACTGTGAGCCTTAAATGCAGAGGTTCCATTGCAGATGGGTCATTTCGGCTTGGGCAATACATAGATAATGTCTGTGTATGACCAGTTGTGGAACTCTGTAATAATCTTCATCTGTTGCAAAAGAAGCTTCTTTCGTGAGTGGTGACTAGGGTAATTTCTGTAAATATAGAGATCCATATTTTTCACATAGTAAGAAATTATATTTGTCTAGGGATGTGATACTCTTGGAGAGTTCTCTAAGATCTATGACCTCTCTAGTCATGTGTGTTTGGCTATGTTTTCAGTACCATACATGAGTTCCCTCCCATTGAGTTGGCTTTAAGTCCAATTAGATAGCTGTTGATTACTCCCAAGATAACAGCGAAGTACTGTACCAATGCCATTTGCTGTGCTGGTCATTGTTGTAGTTATTAAGCCTTAAAGCTTGGGTTGGACCATAGATTGTTGTCCTCCCTTAGCAGTTACTTATTGCTCTCCAAAGCTAGGAAAGCTAGCCTTCTCATTAAACAGCAATGAAATGAGGAAACTAGATTATAGACTTTTGAATCTGTTCTAATTGGATGGATGCTTAACTGTAATTTGCAATTCAGTATCTTTTCTGTGGACTTTCCTTCATTCTTTTTAATTAAGGCTGTGCTGATAGAGGGATATACATGCAGTAATATTAAAAGAACACTTCGTGTAGGAAGCATAAGTTTATCTGCTCTTTATTTAATATAGATAGGTAAGTAGAGCTCTGGGTTCAACGAGTGGCCCATCCATGTAGTAGAGATATAGCATGTTAACAGGAAGCAATGGATATGACTAGATGTCCTAGGTAACTCAAGGAACAAATGGTGAAGAGAAACATAGGATCATTAGTCAAATACTAAGAACATAGGTTTTGGAAAGGAGAGACTCCAGATCCTTAGCTTATCCACCATGAATGGATCCTGTATACAAATCAGGAATAAATTACTTTGCCAGATGATGGTTGGAACCAGAATGACATTGTAACATCCCTGGCTTGTTCTCAGACTGGCCTAGAGCTCCTCATAAATTATGGTTGTTATTCTCTGAATTATATCAGATTCTTGGAGTGATTTCCCTCATTAACTGCCAGGGTCCTCTTGGGATAGTTAACCCTGGAGTTGCCCAGTGGGTTAGCACTGGTGGAGGATCGAAAACAGAAAGAATGGGATCAAGACTGGCATGAGGACAGGTTGAGTGGGATTCAGATTTTGTTAAAACATAGCTTTCTGAGGGCTGGAGAGATGGCTCAGTGGCTAAGAGCACTAGCTGCTCTTGGAGAGGACCTGGGTTCAATTCCCTTTACCCACATGGTAGCTAACAACCATCCATAATTCCAGTTCCATGGGAATCAGATGCTTTCTTTTAACCTCCACAGGCATCACACACACACACACACACACACACACACACACACACGTGAACTTATATACATGCAGGCAAAGCATTCATATACATAAAATAAAAATAACAAATAAAATATTTTTTTAAAAATGCCTTCCTGGTTTCCACTCTTTCTTCCTGACCTCTCTCCTGCTACTGTCTCTGGATGCCCCCTTCTTCCCTGCTTTCCTCTTCTCCCTTTCCCCTCTACTCTTCTTTCTTAGAAATCTTGGCAGATGTAATTGCGTGACCTGGAAGGACATTAAGTTATCAGTTGTAACTTTACCATCTGTCTTTTCTCAGAATGTCAGTAGAAGGTAGCAGCAACCCAGGGATTCCACCTACTGATGTTTGGTTTATTGCTCTTTGTTACCAACAGCAAGGCGTTTCACAAACATTTGATTTTGGAATAAATATATGTGCAATATTTTCTATACTACAGTGAACTTCTACAAATAGGATTTCTAATTTTTGTTTTTAAAGTTGGAATCTCTGTAATCCCACTTTCACAATTTTTCCAGGTTCTTTTTCCTATCTGTTTAGATGCAGCATCTCCTGAAACCAAGATTGTCCTAAAGCCACTGTGTAGCTGGGATTGGCCTTGATCGCCTGACCTTCCTGCCTCCCTTCCCAAGAATACACTGCCACTACTTCCATCCACAGCTGAATCTGAGAGACACAAGAGGAAATACTGTTTCCCAGCATGTATTGTTTTCCAAAACCCTGCATGTTGTAGGCATGTTTACTTGAAATAATATTGGTAACTGCTTCATTTCACAACCCTAGTAGCTAATTAATTGCTCAGAGTTGCTTATTTTATCCATGCAGATGTACTTATCTGCTGTATAATTATACACAGCTAATCCTTTTCCATGGTTTTACTCAATAATTCTACTGGAAAATGAATGTAGAAAACAAGAAAGGATCTGTAAACAATAACATATGCCAAAATAATTTATATTTAAAGATGCAAATGAATAAGCTCATTATGAGCCTAGAATGTCCATCAAAAAGTATTCACAAGTGTAACATACATGGACGTTTTTATCCACTTGAAAGCAACTCAATGGGCATCAGAAATGGCTCAGAGGTTAAGAGCATTTGCTGCACTTGCAGAGGATCTGGTGTAGGTTCTCAGGACTCACATTGGACAGCTCACATCACACTTAACTCCATCACTAGGGGATCTGACACCCTCTTCCTGGATCTTCAAACACCTTCATTCATGTGTACATTCTAACATGGACACACATAAATAATAAAAATAAAAAAGTAACTCAAAGGTCAGTAACATGCAATGCACATGAGATTATGACAGAGACAGCCTCCATAGGCACCAGCTGGATTGCAGATCATGCCCTCCTGTGCTGAAACCCATGGCACATGAAAATGCTTACTGTATTCCAGACACAGATGTTAAGGATGTAGTATTTCAGTCACTCCATTTGATAGAAAACAAAAGTGAATTACCAAGAGATGTGCCAACAGGCCCAAGTCATATAGTCACAATGGGACAATGTTGTGATAAAGGGAGTCCAACTCCAGCCACTTCCTTTCAGACTTATGTTATTGTGTCTTCCTTGGCCATACTGTTAATCAGAATATTTAAAAAAATTCCACAAGATTGAAGAAAATTACAGAAGAAATCCCTAGTAACTATCTCTTGAATAAGCTATGCAAGACCTAATGGAATGGAGAAGAGCAGTTCCTTCATCAGTCCTGACCATACTCTTTTGCAATAGTTGGGAAAAATCCAAGGTCATAAGCATGCTGGGTTGGTACTCTACCACTAGAGTCCTGCTGTATTTCCTAAGCTGTTTTAGAATTTGCTCTGTGTCCCATACAAGCCTTGAACTTGCTCTCCACCTGCTCTACCTTCTGAGTCCAGGGATGACAGTCGCCATTGCTGAGCCCAGCCTGACCATCCTATTTATAGAACTATATACAAAAAGAAATGAGATCAAAATTAAAGAAAAAGGCTAAGCCTGGTAAGAATAGATACTATACTTTAAATGCTTATGCATGCAAACACTAAGTTACCAACTGTCTCTGCAAGGGAGGCTGGAATTCAGGCATCAATATGGCTTCTCCCCTGTCCTCTCTATCCTTGGTCCTTTGCAACATGATTATTAATAGGTGGAATTTATTTACCAGTCTGTGAATCCTAATGACCCTTGTGGATGACTTTGACCAAGAGAAAATATCAGAAGCAACTCTGCCAATACTCAGCTTTGTTTTCTAGAGATTAGAGCTGTTTATTTCTTCTCTCTTGATCTCTTGTATACCATGACAAAAATAGCCACATAGTCTGCTTATCCCCCTACCCTATCTGGCAGCCAGACAAAAACCTGGCATATGAATAAGACAGCTAATAGGCAGAGACCCTGATAAAGTCTGCCTGGGGTCAGCCAGCGTGCCCCAGAGCTGCAGAGCTTAGAGCAGACTCAAAAACTTATGAGCAAACAAAAATAAGTCACTACATTTGGGAGTTCTTCCTGTGGTGACATATAACTGAGATACATGTTACCTCATGAAGTTATCAAATGGTACTGTTAGGCAAATATTATTACTGTTTCAGAAATAATCAAACAAAACTTGGCAGGAGTAACAGTAATGTCAGAAGTCTATGTTTATTCCTTTGGGGTCTGACATTTAAGCTCATATCTTGTTCTGATCACAAGGGAAAGATTAAGCAATGCTCATTCCATGGTTCACATTCTGCAGAGAGCCCAAAGCCCCAGAGACAAGCATGGAATGGGCTTTCACAGCTATGGATCCTGAGAAGTTCCTGGGGCTGTCATCTGAAACATGGAGAGCCAGCACAGCTTGTGCCATAGCTCCATCTGAACCTGAAGGCCTGGGAGCCTGGGGAATGGATGCTGTGAACCCAGCCCGAGGGCAGAAGATGAGATGGGATCTGTCAGCTCAAGCATGGAGAAAGAAAATAAAATTGGAGAAGTCTCCTTCCTCTCCCTTTCGGTATCTTTCTTGTCTTGAACGTGTCGAACTACTCTCACTCTCTTTGGGAACTGCCGAACCATTTACTACATCCACATATTATAGTGATAATCATATCCCCAAATATCCTCACAGACTCACCCAGAAATAATCTTTAATCTGGCTATCTCACAGCCCTGCCACCTTCACAGAAAACATTAAACCTGGCCTCAGGAAAGGAAGACTTCAGCAAACATTTTTACTTACTGCCAATCAACAATTTCAAACTCTAAAACCAAGACAAAATTTATAAGACAAGGGCTCACATTGGTGAAGGTGATTTTACATCCATTATAAGACAGTTGAGAGGCTGGAGAGATGGCCTAGCGGTTGAGAGTGCTGACTGCTCTTGCAGAGGACCCGGGTTCGACCCCCACACCCACATGGTGGCTGAGAACCGTCTGTAACTCCAGTTCCAGGAGAACTCCAGTTCCAGGGGAATCCAATGCCCTCTTCTGACCTCCGTGGCATTGCACAACACGGTGTGCAAACCTACATGAAGACAATACATTCATACACATAAATAAAAAAAAATTTTAAAAAAGAATTGTTTTTAAAAAAAATAAGACAGTTGACTAGTTTCACTGGAAGGACAAGCCCAGTTCTAACACAGAAGTAAAGCTCAGCTATTCATTCAACAAACACTGTGTCTGCCATACTCCAGGCCCAGTGCTTAAGCCTTTATAAATAATCCAAATGTCATGGACAACTCTATTTGAGTCATTCTCACAGAGTAAGAGAAGTTCTTCCTTTTTTTTTTTTATTTATTTATGTGTATGAATGTACTGTCTGCATGTAGGTTTCTGCACCCGTGTCGTGCAATGCCACGGAGGTCAGAAGAGGGTCTCGGATTCCCCTGGAACTGGAGTTGTGGGTGCTGGGGATCGAACCTGGGTCCTCTGCTAGAGCAGTCGGTACTCTTAACCACTAGGCTATCTCTCCAGCCCCAAGAGAAGTTCTTCCTAATGACTCAATTGGAAACACAGCCAAGTGCTTTCTTTCCTTTCTTCTTTCTTGCTTTCTCTTTCTTTCTTGCTTTCTCTTTCTTTCTTTCTTTTTCTTTCTTTCTTTCTTTCTTTCTTTCTTTCTTTCTTTCTTTCTTTCTTTCTTTCTTTCTTTCTTTCTTTCTTTCTCTTTCTTTCTTTCTTTCTTTCTTTCTTTCTTTCTTTCTTTCTTTCTCTTTCTTTCTTTCCATATTTCTGTCTTTCCATCTTTCTTTCCTTCTTTTAATAAATTATTTTATTGATGTTTTGTGTATTTCATACATCATTTCTCAGTCCAATTTAGACACACCCCCTTTCCCTGCCCCCCACCCCACCCTAGTTCATTCATTCTCCCACACATGTCTTGCATCTTTTTCTCAGTCTTTTTAAAGTTTTTCTCTGTAGAGTTTATTGTTTGGACAGAAGTGTTTCAGACAGTTCCCAGGTGCTATATTTAGAGCAGTGTGAGAGGAACAGATCTAGAGGAAAGCTAACCCAAAGTTTCAAAAGTGCCGAGCAATTCACCAGGAGAAGATAACACGTGGATCCAAATTTCTTCAGCCCTCCCTAAGGGATCATGTGTAAATTGGCAGAGCTTTTTTATAAGCCCGAGTCTAGTTCTGCTGTAAACCCAGCCAAGTGCTCAAAGATCGACCCAGCTTTATGCACTGCTAGACACGAAGAAGGACTCACTGCAAGTTCCAGAATGCAGCCAGCTCACAGTGGCTTTGGTCATTAGTTTGTGTGCAGCTCTGCTTCCTTCTGCACCACCTGCATCTCATAGAAAGATGGATTTCTTCCAGAAAGAACCTCTCTATCAAGAATTCTAGGCTTGACCAACCAAGGAGAAATATTTCTCCTCTCACAGTACATAATTTTCTCTTCCCAACACTGGGGAAGTCATTGTTGATAAGGGTGGTGGTTATTTGCCTTTAGAAAACAATCCTGCTTGGCTCAGAGCTTTATAAGATTTATTTTATTTTCCTGTTAAAACTCCTAGCACCTCATTACTGACAAATACAGAAGGACTTTTCTCAGTTAAAAAAAATGAAATCTGGGGACTGGAGAGATGGCTTAGTGGCTAAGAGCCGCTCTTGCAGAGGACCCAGGTTTGATTTTCAGCACCTACATGGTGGCTAACAACCATCTGTAACTCCAACTCCAGGGGATCTGACACTCTTTTCTGAGCTCTGCAGGCACTGCATGACACAGGTGCACTTAAATACATGCAGGTAAGACATTCATACACATAAAATAAAAATAAGAAATAAAATATTTTAAATAAAATTTGTGAGATATTTGAGTTCTGTTTATGTTACTGGGAGTAGATACGTGGTAACCATTACAGCATTGATCTCTGATCTCAGTCACCTGTTTTGAGATCAGGCAATCCATCCTTGTTAGTTGAAGGAAGGAGAATTCTATCCTGGGAGACCCCTCAGCTGCACCTCATTAAGTGTTTATGTCCAAGTATCTCTGCAACTTCAGGGCCCCAGGAATAACTGGTTCTTTTCAACTCTGTTCATAAATACTGTTTTCTCAGCCTGGCATTTACAAAGACGGCTCAGTAGAAGCCTGCCACAGATGTAAGAAAGGAAACAAGGTCGACTTCCAACTGAAATACTTGTTTTTAAAGTGTACCCAATTCACATCCCTGGGTCTAGTGCTGTCATAATTCATCAAGTGCTAAAAGTTCGGCCCATACTGGTCTAGTAGATATTGGTGGAGACAGGGAATACTGCTTACCCAAATTACACCTGCTTCATCCTCGGAATCCTGCACCGGAGGTTCAGAAGCAGCCATGTGGTTTGCATGATCAGGATTTGTGATTCATTACAGTTCCGTTTCCACTCCTCACACAGTGAACCATGTGTGAGCAGGCCAGGGCTCCTCTAGTTTATTGCTAACCCCTTAACCTCAGACCAATTCAACACATCTTTATTGAGGGCCAACCAAGTGTGGTTATTAGATGTTTTATGGTAGTTTACAGGTGACCTGGATGAAAGTTTAGGGGAATACGATGCCCATTTGCAGTTCTAACGTGTGGACCTCAGAGCTGACCTTCACTCTGAGCTTTCAATTTGTTTGGGCACGAGGTTGCATCCGCTGAGGCAGCTTCTTTTTGTAAGAGTTCATCATTTGCCCATGGACTCCTGAGCAGGAAGAATGTAGTGAGAACTTTCTTTTCAGCTGCTCCATGTCCCTGACAAGCTTTCCCACACATGGCAGCAGTGCTGTGTCACTTTGATCATCTGCGTGTCAGCTCACAGCACCATGTTGATCCTGTCACGGTGCCGCCATCTCTCACACTGGTTCCCACTCTTGCCTCTCATCCAAACCTGGCATGGGCTGTCATTGGGTCCTGTCATCTTGCCTTTGGGGCTCTGCCCTCCTCTGTTTCCTTCTCACTCACTGCGGTCCAGGCTTGGGCTGCCTTCTGGCACCCTGCACTGTCAACCCATCTTCTGCACTTATGCGAGTCCAGTGTTCCAGATGCCTAAGCTTCCTTCTGCCGACCCATATCAACCTAGAGGTACTTCCTCCCGCCATCTGATGAGATTCACCCAGACCTCACACCTGACTCTTCATACCAAGTCCCACTCGAGAGGCACCTGTGGGCTCTACACTCAGAAACGCTCTCACCCTCACTCCAATCCATTGCTTTCGCTATGTTTTTCCAACATCCCACATTAGCCTTTGTCCTCCCTTTATCGTAGCAGCTTACTGGTACGTAGAGACCAATACAGTTCCCATTCTTTGCACCACCTGTAGGCGTTTCTACCGTGTTTTAATCCTCTACCTCTGTGGCCGACAGTAACATTTCCCAGGGCACACATCACAGGATCTTGTAATTGTTTGTTTACAGAATTGTGTCTTTCACTCAATTAATGAGTTTAGAAAACCTTTCCTCTCCTTCAACCTTGTCATTCCATGTGTCTGTAAGTCTTTGATTTCTAGAATATTCTCAGTGAAAAATCTGAGTATTTAATAGAGTTCTACTAGCTTTAAAAACTTACCTCTGAAACAGAAGTTTAACTGTGTGCTGTGTAGAACACTTAGTGAGTAGCACACAGTCCCAGGCTGAGGATCTCTGGTTCACTCAGGCATTAGTTTATGTGAAGTTACTGAATTCTCTAAAATGCTCCAGGGCTGAAAACCATGTTGCAATTGATCCTTTTCGTAGCTGCCATGTGGGTGCTGGGAATGGAACCTGGATCCTCTGGAAAGACACCAAGTGTCTTAACCTCTAAGCCATCTCTCCAGCCTGCTGGCCTAGGATTTTTAAACATAATTTTCTTTAATTGAATCATCCAGTTCTACCTTTTCTTCAAGCTGTGATGGTCTGTCATCTACATCATCTATTCCACTGAGAAACCTTTCCATTGAGTTTTTATTAAAATTATTAAGCTTTTAATTACCAACTTCATTTCAGTTTTCTTTTTCTTCTCTTTTTCTTTCTTTCTTTCTTTCTTTCTTTCTTTCTTTCTTTTTCTTTCTTTCTTTCTTTCTTTCTTTCTTTTTCTTTCTTTCTTTCTTTAATTTGTTTTCATGTCCTTAGCTGTCATTATTTCAGCCAGGCATTTGTTTGTCATTAGACTGTAAACAGGAGTTTATTCATGTCTTCTTTTTTAATTTTTGTGCATTTCATACATAACTTCTCAATCAGTCTTAATTGCCTTTATACCCCCTTCTCCATTGGCACCCTTCCAGAAACACCCCCCCCCACGGAATCCATACATTATGTCATTTGTGTTAAGGTCTATTGTGCCAAATTACTCTCCCTGGCCATTCCTCAGTGCCAGTTCATCCTCTGAGCTCTAGTAGTCTATCCAGAGAAGGCCAGTTCTTCCTCACTCAACCTTAATCATCTTCCGATGTTTCTTCAGCTAAGATTGGGTTCTGCTACCCATTTCTGCAGTTCCATGCTGGGCTTTTGTCTGGTTGAGCTTGCATAAGTCTTGTGCATCCTGATACCAATGCTATAGCTTCATATGGACAGAGTCCCAGGAGCTTGTAAGGTTCATTTACATATGATCTTCTACCACCTCCCTGGCTATTACAACCTTTTTGTCCCCTTTTCCACAATGTTCTCTGTGCCCTGGGTGAGTGAAGCTGAATATAAGTGACCTCTTCCTGGACCCAGTAGACTCCTAATCTCCATGGTTTGGCCATTCATGCATTTTTGAGTTGCTGGCCTCTTATTGCATGGGGGGAGATTCCTTAATGAGAGTTAAGAAGTTAATTAATGTCCTCTTGGCCCTTTGTTCTATGTTGCATGAAGCTTAGGTGTAGAGGTTGCACTGTAGATGTGTTACTTAGGCATGAGCAATTCACAATGTCTATGTTTGTCCAGTTGTGGGACTTAGTACTAATTCTTCTGGTGCAAAGAAGCTTCTTTATTGAGTAGAGTCTGGGATATTTGTCTGTAAATATAAGGATACCTATTTTTCAGTTAGTAAGATGTTACCTAGCCTAGGGATGTGACAACTTTGGGAATTTCTCTGAGATCTATGACCTCTCCAGCTCTGTGCATTTGGCTATGTTTACAGTACTACACATGAGTTTCCTCCCACTGAGTGGGTTTAAGTCCAATTAGTTAGCCACTTATTGGCCCAAAGATGAAAGCACTACTGCACCAATGTTGTAGGCTGTGCCAGACATCGTGTCTTCTTTAAGTTCATTCAAGTTTTATTTCATGTTGTTTTTGTATTTTCTGAATTTTTCAAACATGTTTATAATTATTCTTTTGAATTTGTTGTCTGGAATTTTGACTAAGGTGATCAAGTTAGGGACAATTACTACAGGACTGATGACCTTAGAGAAAACATGTCTTGATTTTTCATATAGCTTGTGTTTTTGCTAGGAGACCCAGACATCCGAAGCTGGGTTGTTGGTTGTGTCCTGGTCTTTCTTTCTTTCTTTCTTTCTTTCTTTCTTTCTTTCTTTCTTTCTTTCCTTTTTTTGATAAAGTTGTAGCCTTAGCTATGTAGAACAGGCTGGCCTTGATCTCACAGAAATCTACCTGCTTCTGCATCTTGAGTGCTGAAATTAAAGGTGTGTGTCACCATTTCCAGCTTGGGCATATCTTTTGACCAAGGTTTTTACCCTATCTGATCCATGTCCCCAGAAGGCTGGGCAGGTTGGAGCCATTTGGAAGGGAGGTAGTGGCCTTCTTATTAAAGCTTCAATTGTGGCTAGAGAGCCCCAATGTATGACTGCAGCTGTGCAGCTTGTTATACCCCCAAATGGGTTCATCCAAGGAGAGCAGGTCTCTTACCTGCAGTCTGAGAGTGTAATGGAGTTGGGTGGCAAACAGCAGGTTGGGCAGTTTGAGAGTGGTTCCCCAGTGGCAGGGCTGAGGGGAACAATTCTCTAGCAGGAAGCAGCTGCCTGGCCCAGGTGTCTGGAAATGATCTCTGGGGTAGCAGAACCTAAGGTGAAGCTTGGTTGAGCCCTTACACAAGACCAACTGTGTAGCCCGGGCATGGGTTCGAGAGCCTTTAGCAGGTTGTGAAAGAGGTCCAGATGGAGGCTGGCAGGGTTTTTTGCAGCCTAGCAATGAGAAAACAGAGAAGCATAGCTGAAGGTAGGATCCTGGGAGTGCCAGGCTGGGCATTTCATTTTTATGCATGAGCTCATCAAATCAAATGAAGCAATAGCATTTTTCTTTTCATTAGTCTACATAATGGACTTGGGCCTAAAGCTGCATTGAGGAGCCACAAGTCAACCTTTACAAATGTTTTCATTTTCTATAGCTTTAAGAATCTCTAGATCTCTTACATGTAGATTACATTGGTGGTACACAAATATTTTCCCTCCTCTATGGTGTGATCTTTTAAAGGCTGGAAGTTTGGCTCATATAATTATGTTTTCCCATTATACACAATATCTCACACATAATAAATACAAAGTCAATATTTACTGAGTGAATGGTAGTCTACTGATGGCGAAGAGCTAAGCTTTGTGATGCCCAAGAGAAGGTAACTTTAGCACAGAACAAAGCCCATGACTGCCGTAATTGAAAACACGTGCAGATATTGTTGAACACATGCACACCACATGCTTCACTGAAGCTTGATTTTTCTCTCAGTACTTAACCAGTTTGTAAGACCAGTACAGCAGGAATGTCCGGCCCTTGGTGCCATTGCTTTATCTCAAGTGAAGAGAACAGGGGACAATGTACCATCATTTGTAGAATGATGCTGGCCATAGCTTGTTTTGTTTTTATTAGAGTTTTATTGAACAAGTTCACTGTTCCTGCTCCATCCATTGGCGGTGGCTGTTTCATGTACCAATAGCCTGACTAAATACTTGTAAAGCATATTTTATGCCTCACAGAGCTGAAAATGTTTATTATTAGTTCCTTGCTGAAAATAGCTTTCACCTGTTGGTCAAGTGATGCCTCACACCATTAGATCCAGTAAGTGATGAATCAAATAACAAATGAATGAGCCAGAGAGAGAACTTGGAAGACACTGCACCATCCCTGTCCTAAAAGTCTTTTGTCTGTCTGGAAATGCTAGGACATGGAGGCACGCAATTGTTTCTGGGTGTATAAGGAGCCTGTGGTAGAGAATATATCCTGTACTCTGGATTGACTTGAATAAACATTTCTAATTTTTCTGGTGTCCTTCAAATTAGCCTAGAGGAAATGATTAATGACTTTCATGAAAGAAAATTCCCTTGAGTAAACATATCTGGTGACATTAGACTACAAGAGGAACTGGCAGAGGTTAATATTTTGGGTAACAAAGGCTGGCCTTATATTTTCTTGACCTTCCTCCTTCAGGAGGAGGGAGGACTCTTGGCTGTCATGGCAGACCCTTAGCAAGGCTTTGAGACCACTTCTATTAGAAAACTCTGGCAGCAGGCTGGATTTTTGCTGGTCAGATAGAGCAAGGAGAACTTTTATTGTGTCTGAGTTTGGTGGAAATCATCAAATTATGGCTGGAATGCAGGGGTTGAGAGAGCAAGTGGGTCTTCAGGACCCTGGAGCACAAAGCTGAGGGGTGGGGAAGCCTAACACAGCAGCTCTGATTACACATCTGAACTCCTGCCTGAAATAATTGGAGTGTGATATCTCTGAAAAAGACTGGCTGTCTGCCTCATCAAGTTGATAGGAGCTTATTGCATTGAGATTTAGAGTATTGCTGGAAATGTAACAGAGTTTTACTTACTGGTTGGTGATGCCAGAGATTTGCTGGATCCAATATCTGTTAAACCTCAAAAGAAATGAAGATTCCAGTTTAATTTTTCATGGAAAACCAGAAGGGATTCATGATACGACAAAAAAATATCTTTAGGGATTTAATACTAATTGATTTCATTTTGAATTCATCGAATAGCTAAATCAAGAAAAAAATCCTGTGTCTAACTCAGGAGCCATTAATCTAAAAGAGAAAGAAATGGAAGAAGGGATGAAGGAAAGAAGGGAGGAGGGAAGAAGAGAGCGAGGGAGAGAGAGAATGTAGGGAAGGAAGAAGGAAGGCTGTGTTAGGCTTCCCCACCCCTCAGCTTTGTGCTCTGTGGTTCACAAAGTACAAGAAGGCTTGTTTTCAACTTGGTGTTCAGCAAGGGATTACGAGATGGGAAAGGAGGAGCTGCACTGAGATTACACAATATCAAGTGTGACTGTGCTTCCTACTTCTTTCCCTGTGAGAGGTGCCTGTGCTTCAGCACATGCGTAGCCTGTAACTCTCTGCCCTGAGCCTTGTCTCCTCATTTGGTGAACAGTAGTAGTCAGAGGACATTCATTTGGAGGAAAACACAAAGCAAATCCTCAGGCTGCAGGCAATAAATAACAGCACAGAATCAGAAGTAACTGCAGCTCCTGTGGTGGGCAGGGTAGTGGGTGGACATGCTAGAAAGCAAAAGAACTAGCACACTTGCTCTTTCCTGGCAGTAGGCCTGGGTGGGTAGGGAAAGACAAAGGAAGGACCATGTCCCCCAGATGTGACCAGAAGCACAGGAGAGTAGAAAGACAGGAGAGGATGCCAGGAGATTCGTGGACAGAGAGTAGAGAAGAGAGAGAGGGGCAGAGGGTTAGAGGAGACAGAGACAGAGGCAGAGATACACAGAGATAGAAACGGAAACAGTCAGAAACAGAGAGGGTCAGACAGAGATAGACAGAGACAGAGTCAGAGAGACAGAAAAGCACAGAGACAGGGAGACAGACATTGTGACAGAGAGACATTGTGAAAGTGACAAAGACAGAAAGGCAGAACATAAGAACTATAGGGAAAAAGAGAGGGGAGAGCAAAAGGGCGGGGGGGGGGACCAGAGACCGGAGAAAGGGGAGAGAGGAGGGAAAGAGATCAGGAGAAACCAGGGAGGAGGAGGAGAGAGATGGGAGGAGGACAGGGAAGCCATCTCTTGAGCATGGAAGCCTCCGCAGCTGCAGCAGTTTGGTTTGGAGGTGCTGCCTGGGAACAGAAATACAGGTGCTAATTTGTCTTTCTTACATCATTTCCTTTGCTTGCCATTTCTGCCTTTTATGTTCCATGGGAAGCAGTGAAAAACAGAACTAATTCAAGGCTACAGGAAAGTTTGAAATGCTGCAAACCAACAGTGAACAGAGGACTGAATGTAAACACTTTGGAGTTGTGCTCTGAACTCAACAGCTCTGGGGGAGTGAGCAGGGTCCAGGATCACAGGGCAGAGGAAGGGCCGTCTGTTATTTCATGCCTGTTCATCCCGAATGCTCAGTTCCTATCATCCCCATCTGCTTATTGCAGAATTCTTCAGGCCCATAATTCATTGGTCTTCTGGATTTAGAGGTCTTGTCTGCCCTTTGCCTGATTCTGAGATTTTAGGTGTGTTAGAAAGGAATTATTGAATTCCTACTGTGGCAGGCAGAAGCAAAATATTATCTCATTACTGGATGGACTAAGCTTAAATTTGTCTTCAGAGTTTTTTTTTTTCTTTTCTTTTTGAATTTTTATAGTTGAACAAGGATTTGTATTTCAGCGTTATTTGGAATCAAAAGAAAATCTATTTTACTTTTCAGTTTAGTTAGAGAAAATTTCTGATGCAAGGCAAAATAAAGGAAGAATTTTGATTTACCTATTTCTTGTTCAGATATTTATGTTTGGAAACATGTTCTAGGAAGAATACTTTTGGGTTTTGTCAACTTCTATAATTTCTAAGTTATAATTAAGACTCAGTGCTGGAAAAATAGCTTAGTAGGTAAAGTACTTCCCATGCAATTGTGAGGACCTGGGTTTTGTCCCCAGGACATATGTGAAAGCCAAGTCTTGTGGAGGTCCCCCTATAATTTCTGTACCCAAAAGCACAGACAGGAGAGTCTGTGACTTCCTGTCTACCCAGTCCTACCACACTGGCCAGTCCCAGTCCCAGGTGCAGAGATTCTGTCTTGAAAAATAAGGTAGAGAACACTGAGGAAGAACATGAGAGGATGGGCTCTTGCTCATGTGCACACCCAAACACACACACACACACACACACACACACACACACACCCATGCACATGAACACATGCACATACACAAAGACCTGAAATAAACACATATGAGACACTTGGTAAGATAGACTTGGTAAGTACCAGTGCTGGGCTTCCCTCTGGGTACCATGACAACAGTCAATCAAGAACAGCACAGAACACATGGAAATCAAAAACGGAGGGCCGTTATCCACAGTGTCTCAGCTCTTTCCCTGATTAAGCATGACAAAATAACTATTGGCTAGAGATGTAGGCCCCTCAATTCACTTGGAGAATGGAAAGCTGGCCTTCCTGTGTGGATTCCCAGCGGCCTGTCAGCCTCTCCCCTTCACTGGCAAACTCGCAATGGTTTCTATCTCTCAGAAGGCCAAAGCTTTATGTGTTTGGAGAGGGTTTTCCTTTATTTCTCTGCTCCATTTGTCCACAAAATCAAATTCTATGGGCCACAAAAGCAGAGATTCTTTGTTTTTCTGCTGCTTTTTTAAATGTACTCACTGGCTCTTTACTGGTGTGTGTGTGTGTGGGGGGGGTTACCATGCATCTAGTCCTGCATATTGACAACCCACTGTCCAAAGAAAAAAGATAGTAG
Organism: Rhizomys pruinosus; assembly: GCA_009823505.1. Classification (NCBI taxonomy): domain Eukaryota; kingdom Metazoa; phylum Chordata; class Mammalia; order Rodentia; family Spalacidae; genus Rhizomys; species Rhizomys pruinosus. The sequence goes on along the minus strand of VZQC01013012.1, from coordinate 3,803,690 downwards.
GAGCAACTGCTCCAGGCAGAAGCACAGCGTAAAAGGGACTGCTCATAGAGCCCTGCGAACAATAGTCCTTGATCACCTTCCTTCATGGAGGGGATGTTGACTATCACCAGTGATAAAACGCTATTTGTAGACAAATGTCCAATTAGCTTAATTGGTATTCTCTGACACCATTCCTGATGCTATTAATGTGTCAGGGAGTATCCTATGAAAGAGTTATTTTATTTTGACATGGGGAGATGCAGGCGCAATGGAAGCTAGATCATCCTCTTATTGTCAATGAAAAAAAAAAAACTTTTAAAAACTCAAAGCTGATTTTCCTTCTTTAGCTTTAGTGTGCTTTCACTAGGCATGATGAGTTGACAGTTGTCATGTGAGATCCAGCCTCTGCCTCACACACTATTCTTTTCAGAGAAAAATGGAGGTCCCTTCTTTGCTGTCTTCCCAAGACTTCCAGAGGACATGGACAAGAACCTGTGTCCCTTTGTAGAGAGTGTGTGTCCTGGTGGCTCCAAACTGTTCAGATAGAGAGAAAGGCCCAGTTAAGCAAGAAAGAAAACCTGGGGGCTGGAGAGATGGTTCAGCAGGTAAGAGTATCAGTTGCTCTTGCAGGTTCAATTCCCAGCACCCACATGGCACTTAACCATCTGCACCTCCAGTTCCAGGGGAATCCAGTGCTTTCTTCTGATTCTGTAGACATTGAAGGTCCACTTACAGGCATGCAGCCAATACACACATGCACGTATAATAAAAATAAATAAAATGTTTTTAAAAAGCAAAGTTGATATAAAACAAAGCAAACCACAGCCAAAAAATTAAATGCTAGAATGAAGGTCTGATGAGTCGCTTTTGTTTAAAAGTTAAGAAAAAGTTTACTAAAAACAATGGTTAGCAGTAGAATGATGATCTTTGTGGTAGGACAAGAAAAGTTTATTCTTGGAATCAAAAATAATTTTATTAATTGAAGTGAAAGCACCCATTCTTTTGTAATTATTTGTTCTTTACAAGTTCAAACAAACAAACAAAAATCCTCACAAGAGAGCTGCTGCAGTAGAGGAGGTGGGGAGGACAAAGGTGAAGTTGTGCCATATTAGATCAGGACAGGTGGAAACGGGAGCTAAGGACCCAGGAGGAAGGGGGCTTTGCTTGAGAGGAGACCTCCCACTTGTGCACAGCTGGCAGGCTGAATATTCTCCCACTCTTCTCCCATGTGGCTTATGAAATTTGAGAATGCCAAGGTCTGGGTCTATGGAAACCCTATCAGTAAAGAAATGGAATGGAGCCTCATAAGAAAGCTCTGCCTAGAGCGTCTCTGAACATACCATTGATTTAAGCAGCTAATCAGTAGTGAAACTATATATAGTATATCAAGATAATAAAAGTAGGCACTTCTAGCTTTTAGCTTTTTTTTTCATTTTTCCTCTCTTCTAATATGCATTTATTGTGATCTAGACATGTTGGCAGCCATCGTAAACCTAATGCCACATCTGAGCCACTTCCTGATGTTTTTGAGATAAATGAAAATGCTGAGGTATGTAGAGGTTCATCCTCAAATCCCAAAGGGAATGAGAACTGAGTGGGGGCTCTCATTCAATAGTCTTTAAATTTGGTGGATTTCATGGCCATATCATGAAAACATGAACATATTAATACATATTGGTATTAAAACCTCCCAGATACAAGGGGACAAGCCCATGGCTCATTAGCAAATCAGAATCATAGTGCAAGGAATGCTTACAGTGGATACTCTGATTTAACATAGAAATGGGATGAAAACATGTGTGGGTTCAGAACTACAATGGCTGCTATAAATTGCAGAGGGAAAGCAGAGGAGGAGAATCTAAAGAGTTTCCTAAAGACTTGATCTCTGTGTGTTCTGTAAGTGGTTTCCATGTGAGAAGATGCTCTGCTGTCTCCTTAGTTACAGGGAAATGCTTGTGAAAATCAGGAGTCAGCATGCATCAGCTGCCATGGAGACAGACAAAACCTCACACACAGAAGCAGCAGAGCAGGGCTGCAGCGTGGCACCAGCATTTGGAGAACCATTTGCCAGTTTCTTATGAAGTCAAATGGACATCTACTTCATGACCTACCAATTAGACACCTAAACTTTTACCCAAGAGAAATGAAATTATATATTCACCAGAATTTGTAGATGAATGTCCATAACAGCCTGAATAAAAGACAAAACAGAGAAAATGCAAGTTCCCATCGCCAGGAGATTAGAGGAACAAACGGCTGCCTAGTCCTATGTGGCACTACTATTCAAAACTTGGAGTAAGCAGACAGTAAAGGCATTGGGAATGCATTCTCGAAGGATGTTGTGATGAGTGAATGACAGCAGGTGAATCCATTGATACAAAATACAAGAAAACCTGAAATAACAGGTACCAGATAGTCACTGCTGTGTGGACCAAGGCAAGCACAGGCTGGAAAGAATGATTTTAAAACTCTGGAGCAGCTGAATGCTCCAGGCTTTGTTTTGAGCAGTGGAAATGCAACACGATGCAGCTGTCAAAATTCAGTGTCAAACAGCACATCCTGTAGATGGTACAGTTCAAATCTTGGGCACAGTTTCTATTGTCACCTTTGTCTATTTCTGGACAGAACATCACAACCAGTGATGAAAGAGGACAGTTGAGGGTGGGCAGTTCCAGGGCAGTGGAATTCATGTCAGGATCCTCATCTCTTTAATTTTTCCTGCTTTTTTTTTGCCAGCCTCTATTTGATTTCTATAGTCATAAATCTCTCCTTCCCAATGCATTCTTATAATTAACAAAACAAACACAAATACCTATAGCAGTTCTCAGTAAAGAAAATACTCTAGTTGCGGGCTAAAGGGATGGCTTAGAAGTTAAGATCACATACTGCACTTCCTGAGGAGCTGAGTTCAATTCCCAGCAACTATGTTGGGCAGCTCAAGTACCCCCCCGCATGCATAATACTATCCCCAATTCCTCTAAGGCCACCTGCACTCACATGCACACACACACACACACACACACACACACGCACATTTCAAATTTTTAAATAAAAATTCTACAGTTGAGAGTTTGTCAAAGGCCAAATCTTCCAGTTTAACACTTTTTCATGTTTTTCTATATAGACAGATACCCATAGACTGTCTGATTTATTCTCTTTAGATTACACTACCTTCAATGTCCAGCTTCTTTTTCCTGAGTGTCCCGTTCTATATTGTGGAAACAACCAAGGAGAATTGCTTGGCACCTGTCTCAGGATTACATTTTATATTTAGGAAACCTCTCCCACTGGTTAGTGGAGTGAATAGAGTACATTTCATTTAATCAAATAGCTTCTGTGGGCAATCGTGAAAGATTGGCTTCAGAGTACTTCGCCCAGACATGCAGTCATAGACGTGCCATAAAGGACTGTGAGCACCACCTGCAATGTAAAAACTGCAGTAATAACTTAACAAAATATTTCCAGTGAAAATATGACTTTGACCCAGATGGCAAAATAGGCTATGCTGGTCGTAAATCTGTAGGCAGTGAATGGGCAGGTGGTAAATCTGCTATCATCGAGACTGTCTCTGAAACATTTTATCTGTTCAGCCTTTTCCTAAGGAAATAAAAATTCTGAAGATACGGAGAAAGAAACAAAACACAGCCTGGAAGGAAACTCCAGTGTGAAGCTGTAAGTTTTCATAAAGTGCAACCTGCCCTTATATTGTAGGCTCAGGTTTAAGATGCTGGAAAATCGAGAAAAAATAAAGTTGAGAATTGAGGATGGAATGCATAAAACATGCAATTCTATGGAAACTGGAACTCTGGAGGAAGCTTCTCCATTACTCTTTAAGTAATTCACTAATGCTAATTAATTAATTGTTATGGTCCCTGGCATCGGACCTATACGGCCTTGGCATGCCGCCAAGTAAACGTGTGTCATTAGGCTTCATTCTTAGTTCTCTGATGCTCTTTTTAAAAATATTTTTATTGTTTTTATTTTATGTGTATGAGTGTATTGCCTGCATGTGCATAAGTATACCCAGGTAGTGCAATGCCTGCAGAGGTTAGAAGAGGAAAGAACTTGGGTCCTCTGCAAGAGCAGCCAGTGCTCTTAACTGCTGTCCTGTTTCTCCAGCCCCCTCTGCTACTCTTTAGACCTGGAATATTTGACCCCCTGCTTGAAGGTATGCATACTAAGTGTTGTATCTGCTGTCATGTCTCTGTGCAGTTTAATCAGGCATTTTAACAGCTTGACTCCTTGACTGTGTATCCTTCCTATCTGAGAATCAGAGCCACGTGTCTTTATTTAATATAATGCATATTCTGAGTCCTGTAAAATGGTGTTCCTCCCAAAATATCTGCTGTAACTTATCACCTGAGCTCTGCCTCATGAAGGCTGTTTTAACAGATTAGTAGGTCTACATAAAAGATGTGATTGAACCTGTGAGTCTTGGTCATGAATTGTCATGCCTCATTTGCTGTTAAAGAGGTTCCCTGGTCAGTGGGGCTCCATGGTGTGGTTCAAACATATTACAAGTGGTCAAGCTGGCCAAGACATATGAAGAAAGGAAAGCCTAGGGACATGTCTGTTCCTGTGAGAAGAAATCACCCTGAATGCAAGGGTACCCTTGCACTGAAGTAGTCAGTATCCTCGATCAAGGGGTCTGATCCTGGGTTCATCAATATTTTCCTATGAGCAATAGAGCTCTTGACATTCTTCCAGCTCCTCCTTCATCTATAATAAAGCCTCTCTATGATGGCTTTAGGGATGAGTCAAGCAGTACCCCTGAGGACTGGTAGGCCTGAGTGAACCAAACTCATAATCATATCACTTCTGGCTGTCAACACTTAGTATATCATGTCTATGTCAGGACCTGATTATACAACAAGAATGGAAGGAATTATCAAATGTCGTGATCCTCACTGTGATTCTCCTGTTCAGGCCACACCTTCCATGCTACATCCTTCCCCACCCGCAGGACCTCCAACACCACAAAAACTGTCAAATGGTGTGAGTAAGCCCAACGGTGGAGCAAATTGGCCTGGACATTTTCTGCTTTGGACTTCTCTCAGATCAGAGTCTAATTTTCAAGCTAAGCAGTATATTTCTAGGTAGAGAATTGATAGGATCCTTTTAAAACCTAAATATAATCAGTTAGGACAGTGCGTTTCCATGGTTGTGCAAGTGAGCACAAAAAGCCATCTTTTGCCCCTAACATTCTTCAATTCTTTTGGACAGGCTGGAACTCATCTTCAGTTTTGTCTCTTTCCCTCTGGAATATATGTGTTCCACCAAGATTTCCAAAGAGCCAGCAAATGCCTTATTCCTCTCGCTGGATCAATATTACTCCCAACAGTACAATGGACTGATGTGGCATTCCATGTGCTGGGCAGATGTTGCAGATCTCTTCAGACTATGTTATGACCAAGGGCAGAAGAGCTAACATAGCCCTGGGGCAAAACTGTAAATTAATATTGTTGAATCCACGTAAATGTGAACTGTTTCTGATTGTCTTTCCTGATTGAGATAGAAAAGAACAGATTTTCCAGAACCATGGCTTCATACCAAGTTCCTGAGGCTATATTAATCTGCTCTAGCAAATACACCACATCTGGTACAACAGCTGCAGAGGGACTCTTACTGGGGCAGGCCTAAAGTTATCTTTCCAGACCCAGCTTGTTTCCCTAGAGTTCAGACTTAGTGAATTAAATACTGATAGGAAGAGAATGAAGTTTTTGAATCATTTAGATTCATAAGGTAACACTAAGTCTCTAAATCAGCTCCCACTCCCAGGATGAAATACTGAATTGTAGTCTCTGTTTTTACTAAAGAATGAAGAAACAGATTTAGGGGCTTTCAATTGAGCTCACCTAAGTGACTGAAGAGCCAATAGAAGTTTTTATTGACTTCTGAGCATTAGTCTTGATTATTCAAGAAGTCAGGAGAAATGGCCTCTATTGATGAACCATAAGGTGGATGGCAACCATGTATTGTCTCAGGCTCTGCACCCTTTATGTCCTCAGTCTAAAGGAGACCATGATGATGATTAACCTTGAAATACTAATTCCAGCTTCAACCCTATGCCTGACATTTGCTGAAACATCTAGGTGATCAACTTTCCAATCAAAAGGGCACATGGGAAAGTCTGGAGGAGCCGTTCCTGTTCTCACACTCCTGTGTCCACTCTAACTGGGATTCTTCCTCTTGCAGAATTTAACACATCTTGACTGAGAGCAGACTCCAATCTGCAAACTTGGCAATCAATTGTGAGTTTTTTAGATCTGATCCTCATCCCTTTGCTCATCCAGCTTTGACATTTTTTTTTCTTTTCCTGGCACATCCAAACAGTACTATGTTGGCAGCCTGGTGATTTCCGTCGTGGATGTTATGTTCTACCAAGGTCTACACAAATTTGTATGGGTCATATTTCCTTGGCTATCACTCAAATATAGCTTTAATTACAAAAATGATCATCTCTTTGAACTTTGGATTTAACATCCCCAGTGATCTCCATGGGTCAAAGTCTATAACAGCTGGTTCTTCTACCCCTGGCTCAGAGAACTACCATGGAACGCTGGTACTGGGATCATCCCCTGGGCACAAAACTCCTGTCCTTGTTATGTTTGTTCACTGGCTTTTTAGGGAACAAAGTCACCAACTGGTCTATCAAGAGCATGCAGAGGGCTGGAGAGATGGCCTAGCAGTTAAGAGCGCCGACCGCTCTTACAGAGGACCCGGGTTCGATCCCCAGCACCCACATGGCGGCCGAGAGCCGTCTGAGGCTCCAATTCCAGGAGAACTCCAGTTCCAGGGGAATCCGAGACCCTCTTCTGACCTCCGCGGCATTGCACGACACAGGTGCACAAACCTGCATGCAGACAGTACATTGATACACATTCAGAAATAAATAAAATTAAAAAAAAAGAGCATGCAGAACACCCATGCAAGCATTCTCTTAACCTTCTGACTCCTCTTCAGAATCCATTTCACATTTGTTGAGTGAGTGCTGTCATTTCCTTCTTGCCTTAGCAGTTGTTCTATGATGGAATTAACTTTGCCACCTTGAGAAGACACAGCCAGGTCAAGAAATCATTCCTTATTCAGATTTATGTTCTGGCCACATTTGAATAAGTATTTGGGGGAGTCCAGTTCCGTCAACTTATCCACCCACAGTTATTGTATCCCATCCCTGTCCGGAGACCCTTTAGGGTGCATATTACCCCATATTCTAGAGCTACACCAGGACTGAGTCAGTGACAAAAGAAGGGAAGGCAAGCAATGAGGTGAATAGCTGTGACCTATGACTTAGGAAGACAAAGAAAGTGAGCGACTCCTGTCACCTCAGAAGGCAGGCAACTCGTCATTAGCTGTTAGAGTGGACCAAGTTCAGTCCAAACAATGAACAGGAGAGAGAGCCTCACCACAGGCCCAGAAAAGTCTGGATCCATGGAGTCAGAATTTCTAGAGGCATGTACTCTGAAGTCTCCATCCTTAACATGGTTTTGGATATCCAAACCTATTTCATGTTTGGGAATTGTACCCAAAGCTGAGTCCTCATGTCTCTTCAACACGGCAATTGAGTAAATGCTGATCTCTTTGTATAGAATCAATGCAGCCTTCTGGCTTTAGCATCTAGCTTTCAGTTACCTGTTACCCATGTCACTTTTTGTTATCATTTGTTTTTTCACTGTAAACAATATTCCACAATAGAAATGGTCATAGATACTCTAGGGCTACAATGGCCACAGGTCCATGTCTGTGAAATATCCAGGACTTTATGCTACCACCTGGCTTTGTGGTTAAACGTGGGCTATTTGAGGTAGGCAGCTTAGCTGGTGGCTGCTGTCAAGTTTGCCCCCATCAACTCCAGAACAAGTCCTTTCTCAAGTGAGAGCAGTGACAGCACAGCCCCCTGTCAACTCCAAGGCCATTGTGGCCTTCATGCATAGAGTCCGCTGGAGGAGAGAACACCCAGCCTGATAGAGTGGACTGTGGAAAGAAGAATCATAGAGAGCTCAGCAGTTGTATTTATTCTGGCAAGTAAGCAAGCAGGAGATAGGGGCAAAGAGATGAAACTCAAGACAGATTTTTGACATTTTTTAAAGAGATAATGTTGAGAAATAGCACAGTTGATGAAAGTAACTGGTAATTTCAGGAGATTCAGGAAGTCATAGGACTACAATGTAAGCTCAATTTAAATAGCTAGATTTGATAGAGGCAAAATTATTGTATGTGTGGTACCAGTCTGGCAGGTAGAGAACATGTGTACACGTGCTGAATAGCCCATGGCCCTGGGTCAGGAAAGAACAAGTTTTCACCTCTGCATACTCTTAGGGTAGAAGTGCTTCTGTATTTTCAAATAATGAATTAAATCTTGCCTGAATATTTAATACTGAAGGACATACAACCATCTCAATGTTTCTCAGAGCTGATTCATAGTTTACAGTGCTGTGATTGTCACTGCCAAGAATGAGGCTGCTTTGCCTAAAGATGTACAAATAGCTCAAAGGTTTAAGGCCATTTGGTAAATGGTAGGATATTCCTTCCTAATCTTAGGCCCTAATTCAAATAATACATTTTTATGAAGCTCAAGTCAATGACCTAAAATTTTTTCCAATTAAAATTCTAACACAATACAATACAAATGCTAATTTGATACATACATGCTGAGGAAAGATGGTGTGAAAATATTAAAAGTTATATTTTACATAATTAGACCATATGTTTCTGTAAGAACAGAAAACTTTGTATTCAAGACAGTAAAACCCATAGTGTATAACGTACCACAGTTGTGCCTCTGACCTAAGGTGGTTCAGAAAGTGATCATTGGAGTTGCCCGTGGTAACAAGTTCAGTGTGCACACTGTGCCTTCAGAACCAAGACTGCAATGAAGTCATGTGATCTAACACAGAGAGCTTTGCCAGAAACACCGGGGTTCACCATATGCTTGATTTTGTATGAATTTTTAACTATGTGTGTTCAGAGAACTGTTACTGTTGCCAGATGTTTTATGACCATATGGTATTACCACCTACATTTTAAGAAATTGGAGTGTGGGGCTGGAGAGATGGCCTAGCGGTTAAGAGCGCCAATCGCTCTTACAGAGGACCCAGGTTCGATCCCCAGCACCCACATGGCGGCCAAGAACCGTCTGAAGCTCCAATTCCAGGAGAACTCCAGTTCCAGGGGAATCCGACACCCTCTTCTGACCTCCACAGCATTGCACGACACAGGTGCACAAACTTGCATGCAAACAGTACATTCATACACATACAGAAATAACATTAATTAAAAAATTAAAAAAAGAAATTGAGTGTATAAATCCAGCCTTAGGTTCAAAGAGATAGCTCACTGAATAAAGTACTTGTGGCAAAGCCTGGAGACTCAAGTTCAATCTTCAGGACTCACTTGTAGAAGGAGAAACAGATTCCTGCAAATTGGGCTCTAGCATAAACATGCACACCATGACACAAGTACAAGCATGCATACAAATAACGATAAATAAATGTAAACAAAAAGAAGATCCTTATAAGAAAGTCCAGGTGAATTGCACATACTGAGTTCCCATTTGAATTTTTTGGCCATGTATTTAAATTCAAGACAAACAGCAAAGATGAAATTCTGATTCTCCTGGATGGAGATGCCGGAGGTGGAGAGCCAGGCGATGTTAAAGTGTCTGATGATAATGATTTTATTGATGAATTTTAAAATCCAACTTGAGCAAAAAGAAATCAAATTAAGGACATGAGCAGGACTGCTGACTGCTGGTGGGAACATAACAGATTTCTAAGAAAGAGCAACATACTTAGTCTTTCACCATTGAAAATATCAATTCCGTTTATCAGTGGTCATTAGAAAGGAGAGAGAGCAGAGGAAGAGTGTGTGCCTGCAGACATTACTAGTTCACAGGGCTAGTGAAATGTGCCCTACAGTGTGCAGGGAGCAGAGACCCCTACTAACAGCAACCCTTGGATTTTGGTTACCCAAAGGCCAAGCAGTCAAGGAAGCAGAGCTGTGGGCGTTAAGACGAGGCCCCAAATTTGAATTCTGCCTCTGTGGTGGGTCCTATCCCCCCTCATTCATTCATCCTTTCACTGTTTTCAGCAAACACTAATCTAGAAGTCACTAAGTGGCATAGACTTTGAAAAGGCTGAGAAACAAAGTAACCAGTTGGAAACTTCTGCCTCAGGCGGACATTTGAATTTCATTTTGAGTGAAGAAAGAAAGTACTTGGAATAAATGAGTAACTAGATAAACAGATGATGTCATTGCAAATTGTAAGCATTATAAAAAAACAAATGAATTAGCAACAGAGCCGTTGACCTGGGCTGAGGTGTGTAGCTACTAGGCATTCAGACAAGCCAATGGAGGCCGTGAAACCGGTGTTCAGAGATGCGTGAGAAGAAGCAGCTGCCTCAGCAAAGCAGGTATTTCAGTCAGGGGAATGCATCTTCTCTGAAGAAGAATGAAATGTCTTACTCTGTGCTAAATATGGATCCTTATATTTACAGAGAAGTATACAGAATATCACTCATCAGAGAAGCTTCTTTTTGCATCAGGTGCAGCCTACTACAGAGTTCCACAACTGGTCACACACAGAGAATATAAGTCTGAGACATGTGTAGCCAGCAACTAAGTGACACATCTGCAGTGGAACCTCTACTTCTAAGGTGCATCAAACATAGCAGAACAAAGAGTAAAGAGAAAATCAACACAGCCCTCAATCTCACCAGTAAAGCTTCCTCATACAACATGCTTGACCGGATCGGCCTTAACATACATGACGGAATGCATGAAATCTGGTGGGTGGGCGATTGGGAATGACTACGGGGGGTACTGGTAAGGGAGGGGATCTAATTTTGATTAAGATCTATCATATGCGATATACAAAACTCAATAAAGTATATATAAAATATATCATCAAGAGAGATACAGATATTCCACCATCAAAGAATGTAAATTTTTCATGCCTTAATCCACTCATTAATAACTGGTGTTAGTATGTCCCCAAATATTGTTATGAAAAGTAAAAGACAGGTAGTACAGTTCCTAGGAGACAGGAAATCAGGAGGGAGCTAGTTCCCTGCCATGTTTCTCCTGTGCAGTTCCCTGGGAGGTTTAAGGCAGATCCGGAGCTGGTGGTCCTTTCAGCACATCCCTGGGGTCCCACCAGGCTGGATGGATGCAGAGCCAAAAGCTACACCTTCAGCCATTGTATTTTTTACTCTGAAAAAAAACTGAGTGTCAAGGAAAGTTGTTCATGCTATCTGCAACTGAGAGGGAATTTTAAGGAACAGGTACTTTTAGAAGGCATGCTTTAATAAAACAGGCGGTAACAAATTCAATTCCTCCTTGTTAATAGTGCAATTCCCGTAGTAAAGTGATTACAAAGGTTTTAGTGTGCTTCTGCACTGTGTGTGGACATGGTACTAAGCTAACACTATTTTAGCCCTACCCATGACAGCAACCGATCACTTGCTGGGAACTGGGAAGTCACTCTCAGGTGAATGGTCCAGGGGCTTGCTGCAGTATTGGAAGGGAACTCACACGGTGCTGCCAGGTGCGTCATCTTGGTAGAAGGAAAACTGATTTCTAAAATGTGATTTCAATGGACTTGGATGTTATATTTTTAGTTTTTTAAATGAATCAGAAAGCAGCTGTTAGATCCTAGGAGGCCTAGGAAAGCTGAGTCCAGCCATAGGTTTTTTCTTCTGCCGAAGTGGCCCCTTTCTTTGCTATTGCCAGTTCCGCTGATGTTTATAACTGCTAAGAGTATAGATTCAAGATTGGTAAGTGAAGATGCACTATTCGTGTAATGTGAAGAAGCTCATGGCTCACAATGCACCTGTTTGGGTCAGTCATCCCTGTTCCCTGACAATAAAAATCTTTTCATAATCTTTCAAAAGATAATCATGTGTCTTAGAATGTTTTACTTTCTCTTCATACAACACTCTTGGACTTGTTTCCTTGACTTGCCCAAAAATCAGCTCTTAAGAATCACAATAGGGAAAATATTTTAAAAAATTATACATCAGATTTGTGTTAGCAGAAAGTTACATCCAAATATAACAATGGTGTCAGTAGAAACTTAATAGAGATATTTTCATTTATTGATTTACCGTTGCTTTGTTTTTGCTACAAAGCCTTCAATAAATAAAATGAATGTTTTGTATTTTTAATTAGTACTTTTTAGCCATCTGGACTTATTGCATTGCAAGGAATTGGAGGGCATATGTCAGTGATCTGCGCAGGCTTGGTGCCTCATACAAAGCCTGGTAAACAGATGATGTGCAGGAAATGTTTGATGAATGAATGAACGAATGAGATCGCAATTTAGATTATGTGGTTTTAAATCACTCTTTGGAAAGTGAGATAAATGGGAGAGCTGGAAGGATATCCATGGTAGTAAATTCCTAGCGATGAGACCAAGGCCCATTATATCTGTTTACTTAACTGTCTTTTGTAATGGTGACGGGAACCCTGTGACGATGCAGGTTAATCAAAACCTCCTGCAAGCATGCAGTTCCATCAGGGCTCAGGCCTCCCCAACACCGACAAATTGGAAACAAGCTAGAGAGGGGAGGCCTCACCATTTTTCCTCACTGTGTAGCTATCACTCACCTTGTCAGCGTCCTGCTGGTGCAGCTTTGCACACGTGGAGATGTGTGTTTAATAAGCAATAGGTGCAGATCTTTAAAGGGACGCTCTTCAATCACAGTGCTGTTAAAGATTTCATCATGGAAATGGAGAAAACCAGACACACACTCTTATTAAGTTTTGCAAGCCAGTGACAAATTGGCAGATACAGGAAGCAAGTGACAGCTAGACAGGTACTGCTATTGTCATTTTTATTTGGTTTGAGCTAATTTTCTGGGCATTGATTTAAAAGCTTTAGACAGCTTGCTTTAAGAGGGGAAAATCACATATTCTTAATGGATGTCTACCACTCTGAAAAATCTCTCATTTCCAGCATTGTTCCCTTCTTCTTTTGAAATAACAATATGTGATAAGGAGGAGGAAGTCATTATGCAAAAGACCCTCCGCATTTCACTTTAATGTGTTAGGTGGTCGAGATTAATATTACCTAGGATTGTAGGGCTGATGAACTGCATTCTCTTATTTTTGCAGCGACCACGTGACTACATAGACAGTATTGTAAAGACTCTTGCTCAGTCTTTGTTGAAAACAGCTGCAGGACTATCAGGCTCCTACCCCCCTCCTTGGGGTAAGATTCTTCTGTAGGAAATAGATCAAAACATGTACCTGACACAATTATTGTGGGAGGTAAATAATATTTTTACATCTTGCAATTTATGGAAAGATATTTGTGTTTATATCTACTCTACCCGTGGAAGATAGATGGTCTAGAACCTACCTGTGCAAAGTCCTTGGAACAGAATCAGAAAATATCATTGGTGATAGTGAGGAATTTAAAGACATTACAAGTCTCATAAAGATTTGAAAAATCATGATCAATATCAGTCTTGTCTTCTGAATAAACTCAAGTCACTTTCAGATGACCTCAGACAGATTTTCCTTTAAGGAGTTTTCCTTTTCAATATTTATTGATAGTGTTCATAGGAGATCATATGTTTTATTTTACTATGTCGCATGTACTTTCATGTGTGGTCAATCAGAAATTTCACTAAAAGTAATCTCATTCCTGGTTTGGTATGTTTGGAATAAGTAAAATATTTCCTTAAAATATTTCAATGGGTAATGAATGTGCATGGGTACAGGAATGGCATAGAAGTTTTCAGACAGAGTGGAACACCTAGTGAGAGACGACCAAGCCCATTTTTTTTTTTATTTACAAAATTAAAAAGAAACTTTGTAGAGGTCTTGGGCTTCCTTGATGGTCCATCTTAGTCCCTTCCTGTGGAAAATGAATATCTTCAAAATGAGTTACTCAGGTGGGAAGTAGAGATGAGTGTTTCAGTTTCCAGAGTCAGTATAAGAGTTAAACGAGATGATATATACAGATTTCCTACTTAAGGTTTGGAGAAATAAGTGACTCATAAATATGACTTGGGATTTATGTTCTAATAATTTTATAAATCAGATCATGGCTCTGATGTAAAAAAAACTTGCAGATGAAGTAAGAAAATTGGTTGTGGAGTGTTTTTGTTTTTCAAGTGTGAGTTGAGTTTATCTCAAAAATTATTGTAAGTTAATATCATTTCTCATACTGCATAAATCTACATGCTCATCAAAGATATTTTACATAATAACATGAAAGAGCTTTACCAACACAAAGCCTTAACCTTCAGATTTTTAAAGCTCCAATTCATAGAGATTCCAGTACAGAAGGGAGAATGTCAAAATGAAATTTAACTCACATATTACTGAGATTTAGATTTTTTATTAATAAGTTTTATTGAAAGTTTGTCTATTTATATGTAACTTCTCTGATCAGTCTTTATTGCCTTTATACCCCCTTCTCCATTGGCACTCTCCATGGCTCCCCCTGGGGATTATACATTCTGTCATTTGTGTTAGGGTCTATTGTGCCATTCCTCAGTGCCAGTTCATCCTCTAAGCTCTCTAGTCAGCCTATCCAGAGTCCCTCTCTTAAAGAAGGCCATTACTTCCTCACCCAATCCTAATTAGCTGCCAATATTTCTTCAGCTAAGATTGGGTTCTGCTACCCATTTCTGCATTTCCATGCTGAGTGAAGTAGCACAGACTCAGAAAAACAAATGATGTGTGTTGCCCCTCATCCCTGGATCCTACCACCAAATCCTTGTATGTAAGTATACATCCCGATGTAATTGCAAGAACCATGTAAATGAAAAGGAATCAGGAAGGTAGAAGGAAAGAGGTCACCTGTGACAGAAGGCTATTAGGTGATAGACGTTACTAAGGGAGAAATGAATAAAATCAAGGTATCTGAATGGGAAGGGAGAGGAAGAATTATAGAAGGAGATGTGGGATAAAAGGAAACAAGGAGCCCAAGAGAAGTGGGGCCATAGCATACTGGCATTATCAAGGGAGAAAGGTAGACATGTTAAATGGAGAAGACACAGAAGGAGGGCTATACAGGAAAAGGGAGAGAAGAGGGATAAAAAATGCCTTTATATGGTAAAAGCCTGGGAGAATCACATTAGTCTAACAATCAATTGACAAATTACACATTCAATATCTCTACATGAGTACATGTGCAAAGATGAAGGCTGCATAACAAGAACCAGTACCAGACAGGAGAAACCTTCCGTTGAGTCTTTGGCCAATGTAGTCCAAGAGACTCCCAAAATCTATTGCTGTAGTCTATTGCCACAACCCTTGATTGACTCTCAGAACTTGAAGGTAAGACCCTATTGCTGAAGATAGGACATGCTTCAGAGCCTGGAATTGGAGCAATGGAGCCGGGGATTTAATTTTCAAATAGATTTATTAGTGTGCTGATTAAGAGTTTCAGTATCAATATGGCCAGATTAAATCCACAACTTGTTAAAAGACGGAGCAGAGAATTTACCGGCCTAAGTGGCCCTAAGAAGATACAAAATCTTTGTTTATTGTAACAAAATTTTCCATGAACAAATAATCATCTGTCCCACTCTCCATTCTTGAGTTACATTTTGCCCAATTTAAGAAAGAGCGGTGGAAACTTCTCAGTAATGTGAGGCGGATACTTTACACATAAGTTCATGTGAAACTTGCAATAAACTGAAATTCATATCATCCTGCGATTATTTCCAATCACTTTATTTGATTATGAGATGAAAGTTGAGCAAAAGCAATGACTTTGCCATACTTTCCTCCATCAACCATTTCATTTCTGTCTGCTTTACCAGTGCCTCCTATTTAGAAAACACCTAAAACTTGCCATTTAAATAAACCAGATGAACATACATTTCAACTTTGTGCTGTTTATATATCACAGCAGGCATACAGTGAAGCATTTTACAAGAGAAATATGAGAAACTCAAAGTCATGTTTGCAAAGCTTGATGAGATTTAATGTAATCTCCAGATCCCTATATTCAGTATCTCTGAGATCCTTTTGTATGTTATTATCCTGGAAAGTGATGTTTTTGAAAGAGGGCAAAGCCATGTCAGGGATTCTCCCTGGGAAGCTAAACTGGGTGGCATCTATGTGTGCACATACACTAGGCAGGGCCAGACACTGGACCCTGGCCAGCATATCTCTTAGGGCTACATTACATGTCTGGCATCTGTTCTTACTAATTAATTTACCTTGCCACATTCCCAGTGGTTGCAGATATTGGCAACAGAACTCATGGTTGCTGTTTATTCCCAGATTTGTAACACATGAATAAGCAAACATGGCTAAGGGTAAATGCCGTGTTCCTAGTAGCCATTTCTAAAGATTTCATAGAAAACTTGTTCATATAAATAGAAAATCATCATAAAAATGGTAGAGTTGAGTTCTGAGTCCTTCTGCTTTCTCTTATTTCATGAAGCATGGGCTTCTTCACTTGAATGATAGCTGATTTATGATTTCATTTTATTTTGCTCAGATTTTAAAATGTATTAATAAAACAGAACACGTTTTCTATTTACCACATCAACATTACTAATACAAGTATGAAGATTGTTATTCTTTTTTTTTTTAAATTAGTTTTTTATTGATGCTTTGTGCATTTCATACATTTTTTCCAATTCAGTTCAGGCTTATTTCCCTTTCCCTCCCCCCCACCCCCACCCCATCCCAGATCATGCATTCTGCCATAACTGTCCTGCATCTTTCTCTCAGTTTTTTTTTTTTCATTTTTAGCTATAAGTGATAATCCATGAGTACAAGCATTCTTCATGCAAAACCTATCTGCAGGCTGTTGTGCCCAAACACCTACAGCCCCACCATCCAGTGGGGGGTGACAGGTTGTTTGTTCAATCAAGTTGATCAAATGAGTGTCCAGACTACATTGCTGTAGTTTCACCATTCACCCCAATCGCAGCCCTTACATTCTACCACGCCCCCTCTTCCGCAGGTTGTTCCCTAGGCTTAGAAAAGGGGCACAGGTGGATGAGAGGTAAAACAGTCCACTCTCTCTGGAGCTGTTGACTTGGAGTCTGGTCAATTCTGGCTGTTTCCTTTCATGGGCTGACAGTTTGTCCAGGAATAACCTTTCGGTTATTCTTTAATTAAAAGAAAACACCAAATAATCTCAAATTATTTAACAACTGTTTATTAAGTGCTGTTATATGACAGAACCTATGAAGTAGAGATTGGGGCTACAGTGACCAACATTGGTAAAATTTCTGATGTGTGCACAGACCTACATGCAGACAGTACACTCATACACGTACAAAAATAAAAAAAAATAAATAAATCTTTATTTTGATAGGAAGGAACAAACCAGCAAAAGCAGTTAAGGAATTATTATATTTTAGAAGTCAATGATTTCTAAATAAAGAACTTTATCAGGTACCATGGAAAAGTAACATTTGTATGTAGAATGATTTGTATGTACAATGAGCACTGAAATCACTTTTGATGAAGTGACATTTTAATAAAGACTTTAAAGACATTTAAAAGGAGTAATTTGTGCATGAGTTTTAAAGAAGAGACCAAAAAAATGGAAGTGAATGTAATGGGTCCTGGAACAAGGAGTGTCTGGGAGCAAAGAAGCTGGTAGAGCTGTGGAATTCAGCAAGGATACAGCTGGAATGTGAAAGGAATGAGGTGGAGACCACCACCAGCCACAAGAAGGTGCGTATTTTATTCTGACTGTGGTGGTCTCATTCTGTTTAGACTGTTATAAAAATAGACACATGTTTTCTTCAGTTCTGGAGGAGAGAACTTTCAGATAAGGGACTGCAGGGTTGGCTCTGATGAAGCCTGTTCAGACCTTCATGCTACCCACTTTGTATATACACAGAGAGGCCCTGATATCCCCTCCTCCTCTCTTACAAACCCCGATCTCTTCCAGATTTGGGCCTAACCTTTATAACTCCATTCATCTTTTATATGTCTTTAAATGAGTTGCCTTTAAGATAACTATATTTGGGGCCAGGAGTCTCAATGTAGATTCATGGGGTAATGTAAAATTCAGTCTATAACTTCTTCCCAACTGCCCCCACCCAAACACATTGTCCTTCTCACACTGAGCTTGCATTCACTCTATTTCAGTACCAAAGGCTGACCTATTTTACCATCCAGTGTACTTAATTGTCCCATCTTCATATGTCCTAATTCTGATAGACTTGAGAGTCAGGGAATGACTTATCCCAAGACAAAGTTCCTCTCCAGCTTTGAACCTGTGAAACAAGTTACACATCTGCAAAATATAATAGTTGGAAAGGAAGAGGACAGCCATTTTCATTTAAAAAAATACAGGAAGAATGGAGTTGTGAGTCCTAGGCCAGCTAGCACGATGAATTCTATTATATCTTAAAGGCTCAAGAGTTCCACTGCTGGATGCTCCTTTCTCTAATCTAATGGAATAGCAGCATGGCTCCTGTCACCCTCTGGCTGAGGATAAGGCATCATTGCTGTCTGGAATGAATTCATCAAGTCTGGTTAACATGGGAGCACTGATGCATTCTGACTCACCTGTGAGACCATTTTCCCATTCTGGAGGAATAAGGTCTCATCACTTTCTAGCATAAACCTACTCCACATCCTGGCTTGCTGTGGCAGCTGAGTGCTTGGGTCATTGCATTACTGAGTGACAGTCCAGCACTGCCATTATTGCTTGTTCCAGAGCATGCCTTTTTTGTTCTCCTTTTGTTTGTTATGTTTACAATAAGAATTTTAAACAAGGTCGGGTGTGGTGGCGCGTGCCTTTAATCCCAGCAATTGGGAAGCAGAGACAGGCAGATATCTGTGAGTTCAAGGCCAGCCTGGTCTACAGAGCGAGCTCCAGGCCAGCCAGGACTAAAGGGAGAGATCCTGTCTCAAAAAAGACCAAAAAAAAAAAAAAAAGAATTTTAGGGCGAACCCAAGCCAGGGCTTCACCACTCTTCATCCATGCCTTCAGCACATTGCTTAAGAAACTCTTCAGCCAGCTAATGCCGTTGCTCATTGCTCTGTCTTCCTCAAGATAATAGACTGCTCTTCAACCAAGCTTCTTATCACTTCACAAGGATGTGCTTTCCTCCCATTTCCAATGAATGTTCCTCACTCACTTCCTTCCCAGACCCCACCTGGAGGCCATGTGTCCCTCAATACCATTCTTCTCATGTGAAACATTTACTCTGTAAACCAGGGACTTCCTCTTTCAGTCTTTATCTCCTGGAACCCTCACTAGAACCCACTTTAGCTCCCTTAAGTCCACCAGCAGCTTACGCCCTGACAGAAGGAAACTGTAGAAGTGTTCTAAACAAACGGGGAAATGTAGTCTACTTTATTTCTAGAATTACTGTGGCTTCCTGATGTTGAGGATAGATTGCATGGGCATCAATGACTGCAGGGAGAGATACTAGAAGGGTGTAAGGACGGAGCCAGATAGATTTTCATGTGTCATTGCTAGACTGTGAAAAAGAGAGAAACCAAAGGGTAAGTTTAAAGACTTAAGTTTGAGCATATTAGAAGCAACAGTTATCACAAACAGACATCAGACTGAATGCTAACACAGCAAGCTTGCGTGGAGATAGCAGGTGTTCTCATAAGGGAAGTGAAGGTTGACATAGGTATTAAATAATTCCAGTAGGGAGTTTGAAATCTACAGCTAGAATTTAGGAAGAATTGTCTGGTGTTGGTGTAGGATTTAAAAGCATATGTTTTGTGGGATCACTAAAGGAAAGATGTAGAATAAAACGAGCATTCAAAATCTATCCCTAAAAATGCTCTTCTATCAGGCCGGCAAGGAAGGAGAGCACAGTGAGCAGAGGAAAACAGACAGTGAGGCATGCGTGAAGCAAGGTGCAACTGGTGTTTCCAGAGCAAGGTAGTCTGCTCTTCCAACTATTGCCAATAGATTAGGTGAAATGAGAACTCCATGGTAAATGTGTCACTGTGGAATCCTGGAATAGGAAAAGGGGAAGGAGGAAGAGAGAAGAGAGAAGGAAGGAGGAAGGGAGGAAGGGGGAGAGAAGAGAGGAGGGAGGAAGGGAGGAAGGGAGAGAGAAGAGAGGAGGGAGGAGGAAAGGAGGAAGGGAGAGAGAGAAGAGAAGGAAGGAGGAAGGGAGGAAGGGAGAGAGAGGTCAGAAGGAAGGAGGAAGGGAGAAAGGGATGGAGAGAGAAGAGAGAAGGAGAGAGGAAAGGAGGGGTTTTGTTCTTTTCCTTTCTTGTTTTATGGATTTTATTTTCTCTGAAGACTGGAGACCACATGTGTTAAATGAAGGTTCCATAGACGAAGACCGAGGTAGACACCAGGAAGGACAATGGAGGTTCTGAGTTGCTGAAGGGAATGGGCTGTTTTTAGACAGAGAAACAAGCCAGGATACCGGTATGGTCAGCTCTGTTAACAGGGAAAATGGTATGAAGAGTGCAGTGGTGTAGATGCATAGGGAGGCAAATAATTCTGAACTAAAATAGAGCACACATATGGGGTACTTGGAGTGACTTGGGAATTGTACAAAGATCCCCTAGGAGTTTTGAGGTCTTAATATATAAGACATTCTCTCAATTAGTGAGAAAACATACAGTTCAAGATGATAGTCCACTTAGCCTCCAGGTGTTTTGGAAAAAATGTTCAAACAGCTAAGTGATCAAGCATTTCCCAACCGAGTTGGAAAGCTCCTTTATTCTCGAATGTACATGAGGTCCCAAACTAGCAGCAAAGGTCAAAGATTTTCTGGGTTCCCAACAAAAGCACTGATGGGGATTAAATAGGCATTTTTGTGTCATCATTTTATGACTGGAAACTGGACCCTATGTTTATTTTCATGGTGGGCCATGTTATCTTGGGAAAATTCTTTCCTGAGTTCACTTCATTACCATAGCTTACAAAGTAGGTGTTCCAGAATCTGCTGCCTTTTGATTTATAGCTAGGCCAAGCTAAGGTGGCTTGGAATCAGTCCAAAGGTCATTGCATTTCACAGAAACAGGTATCACCAGGAGAAGTTTAGATGTCTGATAGATTGACCAACATCTTTCTTGGACCAATTGGAGCAGGTGCTTCATTAAAACATTGGATGAATTTTTTTAGATATTACAGAGCATGCAACCCCACTGAGTAGTAAAACATCACAGGGCTGCATTTCAAAATAGCTACCTGGTAAATAAAACAAGAGGATACTTCAAATAGCCTAAGCTTACAAGGATAACTTATGAGAATACAGTGAGTTATAAGAATGTAACTCTTTCTCATCAAAGAGGCTCATAGTATTGTAAGACTATTAACTCTACAACAGAGTGTAGTGTCTTTTCTAAATTGTGTTTTCATCTTTATCTGAGCAGAATCACACACTAGGGATGGAAAGGAATTGAAAGGGGGCAGGGTATTAACACTCTTCCCCAGCCCTGTGAACTGGGCAGGTTTCTTTGTGAGGCTTGTTTTACAAATCTCTCCCTTTGTTTACTGCTTTTGTAGCATTGGGGAAGGGATGAGTTCAGTCTGTTTTGAGTCCTAGATGACTATTAGCAGCTCAGTGATTGAAGCAAGTGAGTACAGCCACCTCTGCTTCCCATCACTGACATAGGAAACAGTATCCTCACAAATAGTGCGAAGACAGGAGCATTGCAGAACACACGCCCATTTACACACATGCAGGCAATCCATTCATACCTGCAAAGTAAAAATAATAAATACGATAATTAAAAATTACTTGGCTGATGGTTAATGTGCAGCCAATATTAATAATTATTGTCTATTATAGTTTTATCTGTATGCCTAGTATCTTAGCTTTTTTAAAATTGCAGAACATCTATTCGTACCTTTGGTCAAGCCCAATTTTTAATGTTTAACATCTGCATCTTTCATTATTACTTCAGATGATGGCTCACCATAAACTTCTCCTTGAAGCCCTTGAAGGTTAACTGCTCTTTAGCTTCTTTTTTAAATTTTTTTAATTTTTATTTTTATTTATTTCTGTGTGTGTATGAATGTACTGTCTGCATGCGGGTCTGTGCACCCATGTCGTGCAATGCCGCGGAGGTCAGAAGAGGGTGTCGGATTCCCCTGGAACTGGAGCTCTCCTGGAATTGGAGTTTCAGACGGTTCTCAGCCGCCATGTGGGTGCTGGGGATCGAACCCAGGTCCTCTGCAAG
>VZQC01013012.1:3726610-3776610 GCA_009823505.1 Rhizomys pruinosus | reverse complement strand
TTTTCTGGTGGAGTTTTTAGCATCTCTTAGGTAAACTATCATATCACCTACAAACAGGGATAATTTGACTTCCTCTTTTCCAATTAGTACTCCTTTAATTTCCTTTTCTTGCCTTATTGCCTAGCAAGTGTTTCAAGTACTATATTGAAGAGGAGTGGCAATAAAGGACAGCCTTACTGTGTTCCTGCCTTTAAGGGGAATACTTCTGACCTTTCTCCACTTAGAATGATATTGGCTGTGAGTTTGCTGTATATGGCTTTGATTATGTTGAGGAATGATCCCTGCAGTCCAATTCCCTCTAGGACTTTAAGCATAAAGGGATTTTGTTAAAGACTTTTTCTGCATCAGTTGGTTTTTGTCTTTTGGTCCATTTTTGTATTTTGTGATATTTATTGATTTATATATGTTGAACCATCCCTGCATCTCTGGTATGAATCCAACTTGATCATTACAGATGATCTTTTTGATGTGGGTCTGTATGCGCTTTGCAAGTATTTTGTTGAGAATTTTTGCATCTATGTTCATTAATGAGATGGGTCTATAGTTTTCTTTTTTGATTGTATCTTTGCCTGTTTTTTGAATTAGAGTGATGCTGGCTTCATAGAAGAAATTTGGGAACTTTCCCTCTGTTTGTATCCTTCTGAACAGTTTGAGTAATAATGGTTATAAGGCCTCACAAGGAATTAGGAGCATGAGAATGAGGTGGAGATCACAAGGGAAGGAAGGAAGATTGGTTGGGAATTTGGTTCAGCCCACTGTTAATTAAAGGACCATATGTATATGTAGTGAGTGGAGGAAAATTGTAAAAGCTGGATTTGTAAGGCAATCCCCTACACTCAAGAAGGGACTTTTGCCTGGGCTGAAGGAGAATCTAGGTTCAGTTCCCACCACCCATATGACAATATGATAACTCACACTAATTGTAAGTCTTATTTTGGCCATCCAACGCCCTCTTCTGGACTCTAAGGGCACTGGACATATATGGTGCAGATAAATACAAGCAGGCAAATACACATAAAAAATAAAAAGTCTTACAAGGCCAGGCATGGTGGCACACGCCTTTAAACCTAGCGCTCACACTCGGGAGGCAGAGGCAGGCAGATCTTTGTGAGTTCAAGGCCAGCTTGGTCTACAGAGTGAATTCCAGGTCAGCTGGGGCTACAGGGAGACCCTGTATCAAAAAGACAAAAAAAAAAAGTCTTACAAGCATAGAAGTAATCTATAGATAATGCTAAACATGTACACATTCTATTTCCCTCTAAGGCTATCTAGTTGTAGGTGCTCTATTGGTGAATTTTCCTTATGTGTATGTCTTTACATTTTTATTTCATTTGTACCTATAGTAATTGACAGAATAGTTTTGTGTATTTTCACAAATGGTGTCATACATCATACTCAAGAATCCTAATGGCTTTTGCCCTCAGCAATTTATTTTTTCAGAACAGTTGGCATTGATACACAGAGACCCCATTACAGCCTTCACCTGCACTTAGTGATTCACTTGTGTAACCTAACACTCTACAACTCATGGACACAGAATTTGTGCAGATGTTTGTTTTTGCAAACTACGCAATCTCTGGTATACAGCCATCTGTCACAAGTACAGAGTCCATGTTCAACAGAAATGCCCAGTCTGTGACTCCCACAGTGACACTGCAGCTGTGGTGTCACTTGTTTGCAACTCGGTCTTACCTGTCACCTGCCCACAGTGATGCCTGGGGCACAGACCTACTGTGCTGCCAGTTTGATAACAATAGAGTCAGAGAGCTGTGCACAGCACACAGTGCTTGATAATATTTGATAATGACAAATGAGCAGGCTACTGGTTTTTATATACTCTTCTAGAAGTTTGTGTAGACATTTTACATAGAACAGGCTGACTACAGGGTCAAATGCTCTTGGGCCAGAACAGCTTCATGGAAGGCCTGCTATCACATCTCTTGATGACATGGAGAGTTGGTGGTTGAACTAGGTGCCATCTTAGGTCTGTGTCAGGAGGCTCTCTGAGGACCACACAGTGATGGCATCACTTATCCACCTGTCTTTCAGAACTCGTTCCTGTTATTAAGTGATCCAGGATTGCATGGATTTTCCCATGTGAGCACACAGTAGAACCATCTAGGAAGCTTTTAAATGCTCTGTAGAATGTTGATGCAATCCAGTTTGTCTGCAGCAGAGATCTCATTTTCAAAGTGCCCCAAAGGTTCCTAATGTGACATACATCCACACTGAGCTGACTGCTATAGTCCAGGGCTTAGTCCCCAGCTTCAGCATGGGGGTGATAAGTGGTCAGCTTAAGCAGCACCTGCTGATCTCAGTGTACCTGGAAGTCTGTGTTTACAGTAAGATTTCAGGAGATGTACATGTTAGAGTAACAAGGATTTAGGATTGGCAAATATCGAAAAATGAAATTGAAATGATACATTTGGACCTTCAGTCTCATTATCTGATTTCAAATATTTAGACATTTCTGTTGCTTTCAACAGTGAGTTTCAACTTTCAGAAGTCTTAATTAACTTGGTATTATTACAGTTTTGCCAACATTATAGATTTAAAGATTTTTCAGTTAAAATCTTCTAATGATACTTCTAGAAAAGTAACAGGCCTTATCAGATTTCTTCTTTGTTAAATTTATCTGTTTTTCTATTGATCAATTCTTACTTTCTGTGAGAATTATTTGTCTACATTAATTTTGAAAACCCTCTACAAATCTTTGGCTTTACTAACATGTTTTTCTGATGTCACTCATGCACAAGTAACACGTATGTTTCAGTTTAATGTAGTTGTTTCCATCCCATTGATTACCTCTGGTGTTTTGTTCCCTGTTATTTACTAACAACATATCACATGCCAATCCTACTTAACTATTTTCAGACATGCATTTGCTATGTTGGCTTCAATTCATGCTTAGCTTTGTTCTACATAGGATTTGGGGTTAGAGTTCACTTTTAGAATTTTCTGTAAGACAAGCCACTGATCAAATCATTCTTCCCTCATGTGTAATGAGGGAAGTCCTCTCTCACTTTCCATTTGGGAATGTGTATGTTCTGGGAGCACTGTGGCTTTCGTGTGGAGTCTGAGTGCTTGACTGGTTTTAATATTGGTTTTGAGACTATCACAGAATAAATTCTTATCCTTGTTTTTCTCCTTCAAGACTACCAGTCTACACCACTGTTTATACTTTTGTCTTTAATATTAATTATTTAACCTTATTTAATTTTGAGAATAAATTTCAATTTTTGCCTAATTACTTGGCATAAGTAGATTTACTTTAGGAAGAATTAACATCTCTAATCTAAATTAACTCTATTAACTCTGATGGTTTGCAACTTCTAATTAACATTTTATAAAGAAATTAAAAGTTATTTATGTTGATTATTAAAAGAAATTATATGTGACTAGTTTGTCCTGTTCATTTGTTCTTTTTCTTCCAATACTTATAATTCTGCCTTTTTAAATTTTATTTATTTTTTTTATTTATTTATGTGTATGAATGTATTGTCTGCATGTAGGTCTGTTCACCGGTGTCTTGCGATGCCGCGGAGGTGTCGGATTCCCCTGGAACTGGAGTTCTCCTGGAATTGGAGTTACAGACGGTTCTCAGCCACCATGTGGGTGCTGGGGATCGAACCTAGGTCCTCTGCAAGAGCTCTTAACCGCTAGGCCATCTCTCCAGCCCCAATTCTGCCTTATTTTTTAACATTTAAGAAAATGGCTAGAAATTTCAACTAAAAACTTAAAGTGGAAGGAGTAAAATTAGGCTTTTTTTAGTTTGTGTCACTTTTAATAAAATCTGACCAGCACACCACAGTTACAGGTAGCAAGGTTTGTGGGTTTATTTTTTATGTCTCTATCACATGATAAAATTTTCTATCCCTGACTTCACCTTTGCCTCACACACCAGTCTTCTTTTCTATACAAAGCTTCCTCTACATCAGTGGACATGAGGATGTATTCATACTTCTCCAGCAATCAATGTCTGTGAAGTATTTAATCTAATAAATTTTAAATACCCTAGTCACCCCTGAGATTAGGAGATGTATTTAGCATGATTTTTATATGCAGGATTCACTCAATGGCTTCAGTGATATTTAACATTGCCTGCATTCTTAAAAGAAATTACTTTTCTTTTTTTTTTTTTTTTTATAAATTATTTTTTTTTTTTGCTTTTTTTTTTTAATACATTTTTTCCAATTCAGTTCAGGCTTATTTCCCTTTCCCTCCCCCCCCCCCCCACCCCATCCCAGATCATGCATTCTGCCATAACTGTCCTGCATCTTTCTCTCAGTTTTTTTTTCATTTTTAGCTATAAGTGATAATCCATGAGTACAAGCATCCTTCATGCAAAACCTATCTGCAGGCTGTTGTGCCCAAACCCCTACAGCCCCACCATCCAGTGGGGGGTGACAGGTTGTTTGTTCAATCAAGTTGATCAAATGAGTGTCCAGACTACATTGCTGTAGTTTCACCATTCACCCCAATCGCAGCCCTTACATTCTACCACGCCCCCTCTTCCGCAGGTTGTTCCCTAAAGGAAACAGCCAGAATTGGCCAGAGTCCAAGTCAACAGCTCCAGAGAGAGTGGACTGTTTTACCTCTCATCCACCTGTGCCCCTTTTCTAAGCCTAGGGAAATTACTTTTCTTATACAGTCTTTGTGCTTGCTTAATATCTCAATGTGCCCTTTACATGACATGAATAGCCAAGGTTTTCTTCATATTTGGGGGAAAAGGTTAATAAGGCTGCCTTAAAATTTGAATCTTGACTCCCTTCCATGTGGATTATGCAACATAGATGTCAGTTCTTTAGACCTTCCAAATTCCATAATTCTCCACTCACAGAACTTTCTAAGGAGCGCTCGCCTTGGCAGCCTTGGTCTCTACAGACAGCTCTCTTCTACACAGCCCTTCCACTCTCCTCAGTATGTGGTTTCAAATCTGCTTTGCAAGTCCTGGAGCATCAGAAGTTGGTAGGAATCAGCATGAGGGAAGCTTCCATCTGGGACTTCCTGAGCTGAGCCTGGGAATACCACATGTCACTTCTGTTCGTATTGCCTTGATGAAAACTGGGTCATGAGAAACTGCAAAGAATTCTGGGAAACAGAATCTAGTTGTACACCAAGAAGAGCGAATGAGCTTGGTGATCAGCTAGCAGCCTTTTTATACCCAGAGAGGAACGGATTTTGTTTCTCTACTACATGGGTTTCTGTTTTCTCCTGTAACTTGTTTAATCATTATTTAAAAGAACATACCAGTCAGTAGCATCAATAGCTTAGTTCCTGAAGTTTTCTGAGAAAAAGTGCCCCAGCCTGATAGGCACAGTCTGACAGAACCATTGGAGCGTGGTTCTCTGGTTTCCCTGTGCAATGCACACTCTCCCACAACTCATCAGCTGGGATCTTGCTGTCTCTGGTAAAGCATCCCCTTCAATAACTAAGCTACTGGTAAAAATCAACTGCAGTCACTGCTGCTTTTACAATATGCTTGAAAGGCAGACAGTCACCCATCTCTGGAGAGTAAAAACAATTCAGAGATAAATGTTGAGGAAAACAGAAACCAGGGCAGAAAATGTGTGGGCTTAGTGTCTGGTAAAACAGGATGCGAAGGGCTGGTGTGGTGCTGGTTGGCTGAGGAACACATTTCCATCTGTTTTCACTACATGTCAGTCTGATTGCAGAGGCTCTGGAGCCGCAGTGCATCCAGGCTCGGTTGGGTATAAACACAGGAGGGGAGATTCATGTCCTGGAGGAATGGCAAATTCAACACTGGCTCGTGGAGTTTTTTAAAAGCAGAGGATAATCTCTTCTCCCCTCGTAAAGATATTAATTAAATGTTATCTCTGGGACCTGGAAGCTGGCTCAGTAGGTAAAGGCATTTGGTGTCAAACCTCCAGAACCAGCATGGTGGAACCAGAGACCTGATGGACCAAGTGGTCCCCGGACCCCCACATGTGTGCCATGGCACTTTGCACATGCACAAATAAGTGTACATATTTTTAAATGTTATTTCCATTCCAAGATCTAAACAAGAACTTATATGAACCTATTAGGTTTTAAGCTCTCACAGAGCACCATGAAGAGCCATGTACAATGTCTGCTTTTGCATTTATCTGTTTTGGTCATTCATCAGTCAATGCCTGGGTAACTTATCTACATAGTAACATTTTTCACATCTTCACAACCAAGTTCTTTACTACTAAGCTGCCTTGTGTACAAATACAACTTACATGCTTATGGAAGATTTTAATTCTGGAAAATAATCTCACAACACAGATTCTATCTTTTACACCAAGCCTCCTTTAACCATCCTGGGGCCTGCCGTGGCTTCATCTTTGACTCTGACTCTTTCCTAACCCCTGTCAGCTTTTCTCTGTAGTCATTATTAGACCCATTGTTTTTGAGGGCAGTATTGGACTTTTGACTCCTTTCTATAGCATCTCTTGCATATGAATAGGTAACATCAAGAGGCTGTTATAAACATTTAATAAACAATGTCCCACAAAAAGCCATGTGGTACAGGCTCTGCTGTTTTCCGCGCACAGAACCCAATGTCAGGCCTGCACCATGACATCATGAAACCTAAAGCTGAACACAGCCTAGCGTTCCCATCAGATCTTTACAACACGAAGGGAACCAGGAGAGCAGACAGTCGTAAAATCTGGTAAACTATCCTGGAGGTGATAGCAGCTGACTTTTACAACTTCTGCCTTTAATAGAACTCATTTCACTTTAATGTGCTATCCTTTAAGTTTAATGATATTTCTACTTAAAATGAGCTTCACAAAGTTCCTGAGAGTCTGAGCACCGGCCTCCAGATGCAGGTGCTAACCACATCAGTGTGCCCAGGAGGAAAGAAAGATGACTGTGTCAGTGTGTGTTTGACATGCTGTAGAGGGGACGGCTCACTCCTTCCAGTTCTACCTGAGCTACAAGATCATGACTCATTTCCTCCTTTCAGTGCCTCTGCCACCTCTCTGTCTTCTGGTCTCTGTGTCTTCTTGTCTCCATGTCTCTGGTATCTCTGTCTTCTGGTCTCTCTCTCTCTCTCTCTGTCTTCTGGTCTCTCTCTCTCTCTCTCTGTCTTCTGGTCTCTCTCTCTCTCTCTCTCTCTTCTGGTCTCTCTCTCTCTCTCTCTCTCTCTCTCTCTCTCTCTCTCTCTCCTGGTCCCTCTCTGAGTTCTGGTCCCTCTCTGTGTTTCCTTGCTCTCTCTAGACTCTGTTCACTTTCCTCCTCTCCCTTCCCTACCATTCCATCGTCTCCTTGGGCCATGCTCTTCTCTCATCACTCACCTCCCTCATGTCTCACTGTCTGCTACTTCACCACTCTGGCCTGCTATGTCTTATTTCCACTTACTTCCTTGCTTACACATTCAGGCTGGGAAGCAAAGTGTCCGGGATCATACAGTACCAAAAATCTGAGACCACATCCTGGGTGTCAGCCAGCATTGTAGCGCTCTCTCTACTCTAGCTCCCCTTCCAGTTTATCTGAACCTGCTTTGATCACAGGTAGCTTACATTCTCATTAAATAGTCTCTTTTATTAGAATGACACTTCTTATTGAGCATGCTTCATTAGAATGACATAAAATCTACCTTTATTATATCTACCAGCTCGGCAAAGAATAACTCCACAAGTCATCATGAGCCTTTATCATCCCTCAGGTTTCTTCAAACACCCAACCTCCTTGATGCGTGCCTTGTAATTCACTCTCTCTTGGCCTTTACTATCCTTTAAGTTTTATGAAGTTGGCCTCTAATTACATATTACAGCACTGTGTCACTCTTGTGATGTCTATCATAATTGTATCTGTTAATATGTCTCTAATAGTTTCATCCAAACTGGTTGAAACCAAGCAGAGGAAATAACCAAGTATAGTCCTCATCAATCACTTTTAATATCTCCCTTAAGCTTAGACACACTCACCAGCAAATGCTCTTGTAGTGTTTCAACAATTTAGAAATAACTCTGTTGATTGTGTGGCCCACAGTTCATTTTATTGTGTAGATTAGCAACAGTTCCCCAAAGCTCCTGATACCAGTTGCAGTCACTGTGTTCCCAGAATCCCACCCATCCACTAATCTAGTTAACTGGCAGAAAGGTAAGTTGAGTTCTTTTATCCCAACCCTCAACCCTAAATTTATATTCCACCTTTGCATCTTTCCATCGTAACCACAGCACTGGTGAATGTGTTGCTCAATTATGACCATGGGGTGCAGATGAAAATAAAGGACAGAAACTCCAGAGTTTATTTGGATCTCCAAAAGTCCAGAAAGAAAGAACAATTTAGCTTATTTGAAGAGAATTTATCAAGTAAGGAGATTGCAACATACAGAACCAAGAACCTCAGCAGGTTAGAGATGTTGTGAAGCACATGTGCCCAAGGGAGTACAGCTTTCCATTTGAACTGTACTTTAATTCTCAAAAATAACATATGATATCACACAGAGAGCTGGACCCACACAGTGTTATTCGGCTGGGATATGAAAATCTGCTACTCAATCAGTACCTGGAAGAAACTAAGGCAAGCCAGTGCCCTGGGTGCCTTGGAAGTCCTTCACTATAGCTGTGGATTCTAATTCAAAATGGGATGGTTGTTAATACTTCCTGCTCTTCAGAATATAGTAAATCAAATGTGGCAGAATTATTTCTTAATGTATACAGTGAAGACAAGATCCTCAGATGGCAGTGGTTTAACACTGGTGCAACATTCTGCAACTGTACTCTGAGTACTAACCTGGGAAGTATTTAGGGACCACCCCAAGGCAGTTCCTGCCTTAATCTGTTCTCTGTGGAGAGGGAGGTAAAAAAGAAATCCATTCAAAGATAGAAAGGGCTATAATTTTATAATGAAATAATATGAAAAGAAATATTTTTAGGTGTGACCTGCCAAGTAATCACATGCTGGCTGAAGGTCACTCGCTGATCTGACCTTTCCCAACACACGCCTGGGCTGATGCTCAGCCTGTCACATACTAATTTGCATGGTTTCAGCATCTTATTTCCCATCACCATGCTTCCCTCTGTATGGTGTATGGTTGAATTTTCCTTTAGACATGCATATTACATGTATGTCTCATATGTTTTGATATATATGTAGTTTTAACCTATTTTAGTGCTTGTTTCCTCCAAAAAATCTACCATGAAAAAAGAACTCAAGTTTATTAAATTCAAAATCATAACACCTTCCACAGTCCCTAGAGCATACCAAGGGATAAATGAAATTCTTCAAACCAAATGAATCTGATGTAAGTGTGTTGGGAGAAAGAGACCTTATGAGGTCGTCATTCTTCTGATTAAACTATATACACTACACTTTGGTTATGAGCCAGACGTACAAAGACTATTTCTAATGTACTGTTTATCTAACTATAGCCCTAATACGCATATATATGTCCACAGAAATATTTATATACAACTTAAGAATGCTTTTATATGCACATATATAATTAATTCATTGATTGTTCAGTATACAAATAACTCTATTATATTTCAGTCAAAATATAAACTTTGAGTCACCCACTTTGTACTGTATTTCAGTACAGATCTTTGATAACATTGTATCATGGCTTACAGTGTTTACCTAAATGTATTTTTATGACAAAAAATGCTTGTTAGAATATTTCCTAGATACAAGATGATACATCATATTTTTCCATGTAAAGAAATCAAGGAGTTAAAGAGACACATTCAAGACTAAGGAAATTATTAGCCTCAGAAGAAGTTTTCAAACTTTTGTGATTCATCTATAAATATGACTCCCAGAAGCTAGCCCCAGTCTGAAACTGTTTCTGTCAGGAGAATGCATTTTTTCCCAATGAATAATTTAAAACTCCACTTTTTTCATGTGAACTGTCTTCTATCTTGGCAGAGGCATAGTATTTCAATAATTTATATAATTTTGAATATTATATAGTTAATTCCATAAAAGCAATTTCTTTGCTATTGAATTATAAGAGAATGCACTTAAGCCACTGTGACTAATGACCTAGAGGCCAGCTGCATAGAAAATTACCTTTTAACCCAATTTCATAAGAATCAACACATGTAACCATAGTCTCTACTATCTCTTGGCTTATAGTTACTTGATAACCTTTGGTTGCAACATTAAGAAAAACAACACAAATCATCACCTTTGTAAAAAAGCAGATTAAAAACATCATTAAAAAGTGTAAAGGCTAATTATTTTTAGAAGCAGTGGTGTTAATCTGAATCATGGTTTCATCATTTAGGTTTCTGAATAAAACCATTCTCAGAATATCTCCTTGGGCAAACCCCAGTCATTCCTGAGGTCCAAAAGTGGTACTTGACAGGACAGGTGAGAGCACACATTAGTGTGATAATGTATTGCTCTTATAAGAAGCCAAGCGGTGTCATGTGGAAATGGATCCTTGGGTCTTCCAGCGTAAAAGCAGCTGAAAGCTTTCCAGAACTTAAGGCAGAGATGGACAGAAGGACTCCATGGTGGAATTGAGACACACAGGACATGAAGAGCAGGATGTGTCAAAGTCTTTCCACACACATAATCTGCAGCCGCCATTTGCTTTCAGAGACCAATAAGACTCTGCAGGGTAGAAATCTTCCAGCTGGTAAAGACTGAGGGTCTTAGCTAAGAGCTAGATTCTTCTAGTCCCCTTCATGTGCCCTTTGAGTGGATGAAGGGCTAAGCCCACAGGTGGGATGAGGTTGAAGGATACAAAATTTAAACTGAAGTCTGAGGGCCAGTGATCTAGTTTGAATTTTGCTGATGTGATAAAATACTCTGACCAAAGGCCACTTGGGGAGACAGCATTTATTTGGCTTTATATGTCCAGGACACAATCCATCAGTGAGGGAAGTCAGAGCAAGCTCTTAGGAGGAGCACAAAGCAGAGCCGGTGGAGGAATGGTGCTTTCTGGGTAGCCTAGGGGTAGTAAGGTCACAGTGGGCTGGACCCTCCCATATGGCACAGACATTCCCACTGGCTAGTATGAGCCAGGAAATTCTTAATTAAGGTTCCCTCTTCCTAGGTGACTCTCTTGTGTCAAGCCGACAGTAAAAACTACCAAGGACACCAAAGCAATCTAGATGGAAATCATCAGCGGTAGCTGCTCTGTCCCCAGACCCAGGCACTCAGTGTGTACTGAGATGCACTATACCTTGACCCACTGTAGCCGTGAGTCTTCTTGACTGTAACTGTAAATATTCCATTCTTAATACAATGATCAGGGTTATAAACAGGTAGCTTTGGGGCTGGAGAGATGGCCTAGCGGTTAAGAGCGCCAGCTGCTCTTGCAGAGGACCAGGGTTCGATCCCCAGCACCCACATGGCGGCTGAGAACCGTCGGTAACTCCGATTCCAGGAGAACTCCAGTTCCAGGGGAAGCCGATGCCCTCTTCTGACCTCCGCGGCATTGCACGACACGGGTGCATAAACCTACATGCAGACAGTACATTCATAAACATAAAATAAATAAATAAAATTAAAATAAATCAATAAATAAAAAATAAAAAGGTAGCTTTGAGCGCCTATGTCTGGAGTCTATCTTTCTGTTGTTTTTCTTAATCCTGACATGATACTGCCTCCTTGGTAGTTTTGTAAGTCATGAAATCCAGTAGTGTAAGTCTTCCATCTTTTTTTTTTAATTATTTTTTATTAATTTTATTTCTGTATGTGTATGAATATACTGTCTGCATGCAAGTTTGTGCACCCGTGTGGTTCAATGCCGTGGAAGTCAGAAGAGGGTGTCGGATTCCCCTGGAGCTGGAGTTCTCCTGGAATTGGAGTTTCAGACAGTTCTCAGCCGCCATGTGGGTGCTGGGGATCGAACCCGGGTCCTCTGTAAGAGCGGTTGGCGCTCTTAACCGCTAGGCCATCTCTCCAGCCCCAAGTCTTCCATCTTTTACTATTATTCTTAACTCCATGCACAAATTGAGTGACTATAAACGGCTGCAGTTATTTGTTTTGTTAGCAATACTGCACTCTCAGCGATTAGGACAGGGTATCTGCAGGCTCACTGGGATGGCTTGAGGAAGTAGGGCCTAGAAAGCGGGACAGCCTCTAAGGCTATGTTACTGTTGTCGCAGGAACTCACAGTGTGGCATCACAGGTGGGGTCTCCATGTGCTTTCTCCGGCAGGTTGGCTCCGGGGTGGTCACTAATTACACAACAGACCAAGCCTCCAGGAGTGAGTTTTCTCAGGGTGTAGGACAGGACACAAATGTCATTACTTTATGACCCAGTTTGGACACAGGACTTCCAAGTCTCCTGTTGGAATCTGCCAGTAAAGAACTCAGATTCAATGCAAGCAACATCAGAAAGAAATGAAGCTCATCCTTAGGCATGAGGGACCGGATATGTTCGAACTCTGCTCAATGGTAGATTGCCAGTCCTACCACCAACCATTAACCTTTGCTGTGGATATCATCCGAGAGACACATTTCCAACAGGAAAGGTAGAAAGCAAAATGGCCATTTTAAATTTAAATTTCTAGCACATTTTCTAGAGCACTCAGTCTGAGAACATGCTATTAATTTCTACCCTAGACCAACCCTGGTGAGCTTTTTGGACCCAAAGGAAATATCTGGGATCTTTGTAAAAGTATATGCCTTAAAAATACTGAATTAAGCTACTAATAATGACCCTCACTAATGGTGGTGTATTAAATTCAGTCACTTGATAACACATCAGTCCCTTATTTTTAATCTACTAAAGAATATTTTTAGATGTAAAACCTTTGATTTTTTTTTTCCCTTTGTGTTCTTTACATGTTTTTCCGGCCTTTCCAGTAAATGCATATCATCTTCATAATTAGGATAATAAATATTATTTACAAAGAACAAAGGAACCAGCATACTTCAAAGAAGACATTTTTCTAATGGCGCTAAAATGGCACATTCATTCTGTAAGCACAAGAACACCACAATAGCTTTTAGACATAAAATCTGCTAAAACACATCCATGGAGCCCGCAGCCCATGGAGAAACCCTCACATTGAACCTAAACAGGCTTTGCTCACAAAACCGAGGCAGGTGTTGTTGTATGTCTCCACAGCTCCGAGGGTGGATGACAGACTCTGGTGTTTTCAAAAGGCCTCAAGCATGCTTGCTGCTGTGGGAGATGTTTGCAAAGAAGGCAGCTGGGTTCTAGTTGGACACAGCTGTGCTGTTTTTTTTCTCCGGTTTATGTGGAAAATGATTCAGTACCAAGGATGAGGGGTGGGAAGTTAGCACTGGCCATCCCAGAGCATACTGGTTGGCCGGTTTCCAACCACCGGTCACCGCTTTATGGGAACAGTGACTACTGGGAAAGCAGGCACCTAGTTTCCTAAGACAAATTCCTGGAAAGGGAAATGTTGGAGCTAAGGGGTCAGCTTTTCTAAAGTTGTTAACATACATTGCCAAGTGGTTTCCAGGAAAAAGCTTATTATTAATGCTTAATAAAATGTTGCTGTCACAGCAGGTTGGAGACACAAAGTTGGTTCCTGGAGAGTTCAGCCTCACCAGGAGCTGCAGGAGTGATTTTCCTTAAGGTATTTCAGCCTGGGTTCCCGTTTGTGGTTTGTGGTGGGCCCCGCAAAGCCTCTGTTACACAGCTCTCCTTGGTGTGCCTGACCTTCCTATCACTGCAGCCTGAGGGGTAGCTGCTATTATGGTCTTGGCATTAAGTGGTATTTTATGTCTGAGCCATGGAGTAACTACAGCTGAAGCTAGCCTGAGGTGCAGCGGGGATTTGAACTCTCGTGTGTACACATCCCCATGTAGAGACTAGTAGCCATGGATCCTAAGTCAAAATGAAACAAAAGTAAGTACCCCTTGTCATCTAAAACATTGAAATGCTTATATAACAATTTTGCATTTTCTTTTTTGCAATGTTGTGCAGCAAGTAAGAAATTTGCCTTCAGCCTAAAAGTTAAAAATCATTGCATAACTTTCACCAAATCTATCATTTCTGAAGCCAACTACCTCTTTGTGTTCTCTGATCACATTTAGTTCTCACATCTATTAATCCTTCAGGTGCATGTTTGTCATCATTTGTCACTCAAAAACTCTTTTCGATGAGGAAATCTGTCTTAAAACTTAAGGTGTTTTTGCTTTCTTATTCACATGGTTCAGTCTCTGTGTTAAATTGTAAGACAGTATCAAGAAAGAGAAGAGTGGGGGAAAGGATTCTACGGCAGGCTCATCGGTCACCAGAACATGGGGCAGATCCCTCCCCCTCCCCAGTGCTCACTTTTCCCGACTCCCCACTATCTTGCTGTTGTGTAGAACCAGCTCTGGGAATCACCAAAGGGAAATTACACACTAGGGAAACTTGCCCCATGTCCTCCGGCAAGCCTTGCTTTACCCACCAGCCTGCACTTATAAAAGTAAATGCAAGCTGTTAAGACATCATCTCATCTCGACTGTGAAAAAAATAGCAGCTCTAGGAATCTGAAAGAAAAAAAAAAAAAACCTTCTAACCAGAGGATAAATTTGATGCAGGAATCAGATAATTATTTAAAATACTCATTATGTAAACTACATATCTATTGGCCTAAGGTCTCCCTGGTTTTCCTCTTCCCACCCAGATTGTGAAAAGCTCACTGGATTTTTCCTGTTCATTACCTGGATATGAGAAACTACTGTTTTAATTCTCCTAGCATACTCAAATTGTATCTGTTTAAAAACAAAAAGTCATCGAATGTCACCATACCATTCTACTCTGACCCCGACACAACTCTGTGGCCCCAAACACCTTGCAGTTACCTCTTCAAGGTATTATGGCTTTATGAGAATTACTAGTATCATGTATTTCTTTTTTTTTTATTAATTTTATTTATTTCTGTATGTGTATGAATGTACTGTCTGCATGCAAGTTTGTGCACCCGTGTCGTGCAATGCCGCGGAGGTCAGAAGAGGGTGTCGGATTCCCCTGGAACTGGAGTTCTCCTGGAATTGGAGTTTCAGATGGTTCTTGGCCGCCATGTGGGCGCTGGGGATCGAAGCCAGGTCCTCTGCAAGAGTGGTCGGCGCTCTTAACCGCTAGGCCATCTCTCCAGCTCAGTATCATGTATTTCTAACTAAACAGAGGTGGACTTTCTGAGATCACCTTTCTGATAAACTAAATGCTCTGCGGAAATGGCCATTGACTCTGTAGATTGAAGGTTGCTGGGTATAGAAGAGGTCATTGTCATTTCCCACCCCCTGTTCAGAGTGACCAACAGAAGAACATGATAGACTGGGAAATATTCACCTTTAGCTTTTCAGTGAAGAAAATACTATGGTTTCCAACATGATTCAAAGTTGAAACTGAAGTTCCTGATTATTCTACTGGCTAGGATCAAGAAAACAAATGATACCAAATGGGGAAAAGGGAACACTCATCCACTGCTGGTGGAAATGTAAACTTGTACAACCACTATGGAAAGCAGTGTGGAGAACCCTTAAAAGACTCAAAATGAGCCTACCATCTGAACCAGTCATACCACTCCTGGGTATATACCCACAAGACTCATCCTACCTCAGAGATACATGCACAGCCATGTTTATTGCAGCTCTCTTCACAATAGCAGAGTCAGAGCTAACCCAAATGTCCTTCAACCAATGAGTAGATAGAGAAAATGTGGTACATCTACACAATGGAGTTCTATGCAGCAGTAAAGAAATATGACATCATGAACTTTGCAGGTAAATGGATGGAACTAGAAGATATTATGCTAAGTGAGGCAACACAGTCCCGGAAAAACAAACGATGAATGGTATCCCTCATTTGTGGATGCTAGCATCAAGTACGGCAAACTGAGTAACATTAGTGTTATATTTCTCTTTATCTAAAAGCAACTGTGCTCTCAGAATGTGAATCCTTTAATGGGCTCTACGATTAACCTACTACCTGTTTTCAGACTTTATAATTTTGGTACAAGGGTGGAGGGTACATTTGCATATTTTAGAGCAATATAAAATTAAAAGGGAAAAATGTGAATCCCAAAATATGATTTGGAAATAACATACAGTTTATTTTCAGATGACATGAATTTATTACATGTGTGACATACATAAATGCATATGGTGAAACAATACAGATTGGAGGGAACAACAACAACAAAAGAACTGTGACAGGGAACTGACTCAAGCAGTAGATTCCTCCCCGCACCACAAAATAATCTTCTA
This sequence comes from Rhizomys pruinosus, assembly GCA_009823505.1. Taxonomy (NCBI): domain Eukaryota; kingdom Metazoa; phylum Chordata; class Mammalia; order Rodentia; family Spalacidae; genus Rhizomys; species Rhizomys pruinosus. The sequence goes on along the minus strand of VZQC01013012.1, from coordinate 3,760,486 downwards.
CTTTGAAAAACTTTGAAAAGACTCATAAGGGGAAACAGGCCAGGTATGGCAGACTGCAGGATGAACTTGGGGGGCGGGTGTCGAGGGGGAAATGAGTCTGGATTGAACTGAGAAGTGATGTATGAAGTGCATGAAACTTCATTAAAAGGTTTTTAAAAATTTGGAACTGAGAGAAGAAAGATGTACTTTTCTCAAACATGTTCTTTACCCCCTAAGTTGTTCTGGCATATTCTATCAGTAGGCACTCGTGAATCTGGCAAGCTTGCATTCATAACGCATGCTTGTGTATTTTTTTCTTCTTTGCACTATCTCTGAGTGATGGGATGAGGGGAGAAGCCATAGACATCTCTGAAATGTCATAAACTATAAAAAGTCAATTCTTGTCTGTCAGCTGGAGAAAGCCATATTACTGGTTAGATGGGGGCCATGAAACTATCAAGCACGCACAAGCACAATTTAGAAGAAAAATCATGAAGCAATTTCTTCTCTCCATTTGAGAACAACACCTTTTCTAGAACATTGGCTATGAAATGGAAATGGGCTGGTACCTTCTGGGGGCCAGCCAAGACGGAAAGGGAGGTGCCAACCCTGTGGAAGGAGCAATATTCTTTAGATGTGCCAACCACTACCAGATATGGGAGTGAAATAAAAGCCAGTTCTCCCAAGATTTATAGTTCTGTCTAGTTTGGTAACTTGAGCAGTTTGGAAATACAGTTTACCTGAGCAAACTCAGACTCCAAGCTTGTGGAGGGGGAAAAAAAAACATTATATACAATGTATATGTTTCATTAGAGCCAATTTTTTTTTTGGTGTTTTTGAGACAGGGTCTCCCTTTTAGTCCCAGCTAGCCTGGAGCTCACTCCATAGAGCAGGCTGGCCTTGAACTCCCAGAGATCCACCTGCCTCTGCCTCCGAAGTCCTAGGATTAAAGGTGTGCATCACCAGGCTAGGCTAGAGCTAAATATTTATATATGTATGTTAGGTAGGGTAGTATGGCTGTATGTACACATGTGTGTGCTGGTGGTCATAGCTGTGCATATGTGGTATCTTCTGCTATCACTCACAACCATTTGGGACATGGTCCCTCCCTTGAACCTGGAACCTCACTGCTTCCTCTAAGCTCAGTAAGCAGCAAGATCCCGGGATCACTCAGTATGCAGCACTGAGATTACAGGCAGATGCCACCCCACCAGGTTTGACTGTGGGGTCTGGTGATCTGAACTGGGCTCCTCACGTTTGCCCAGGAATACATTACTCATGGAGCCATTGCCTTAGCCCAAACCCAAAGTTTTGTGTTCTAATTTGTATAGCTTCTGGTTACAAAAAACTGATTCTAGCTAACATAGTATCTAAAATAAGACAGACCATTCTGCCAAAAATAAATTTGCATGAGTCCTGTTCATTTGTTTCTGTGGGTTTGCATGGCAAAACTCTATCAGGCATTTAAATGGAAGAAAGCTGAGTGAGGAAATGCAATTAGAGGGAGCCCCATCCCCAGGACAATGACCAAAAACTTCATCTTGACCATTTTCTCAAAATTTCTAGCACATTCTAACAGTGGCATGAAGTTTTAGAGGAAACATTCACCAAAAAGGTGAAGAAATATCAGTTTAGCACACAAACAATATACAAATATTTACCTCATCGGTGCCAGAATTTTCTAGATCCTGATGAGTCAAGAGTCTTTCCCTAAGCCTCTATTTTTATTCTATGGAGAAGATAAACAAAGTAAGAGATGGGTATCAGTCATGACAGAAGAAAGCAAACAGACACTTGTCAGCAGCAAACATCAACATTCTCACTGTTTAGAGTTCAGCAGGTGCTCGTGAAAACCCAGGTCCTCATAGATGGTATCGTTTCAGAGTCCTCTCACAGGGCAAGGGTCTAGCAGGCTCTTGTACAATGGTCTATTCACACTCAAGATTGCAATGCTTCCTGAAGTGCCACTTCTAATGCCATCAGCTTTGGAGTTATGACTTCAATGTGTGACTTGGGACAGATTGAAGAATTCAGACAGGAGAAAACTCCCTACCATCTATCATATCTAGATAATCATCAGTCAGTCACTCAAAAGTCCACTAGGAAGTTCATGTTTCACTGGGTTCAGGTTATACTAGGGAGAGTAGAGGCAGAGGTAGCACAAAGAGAAGGACGTGCTTAGTGGGGATAGGTAGTGCTTGCACACACCATCGGGCGGGTTGACTGAAACGTGGACTGTGGACGTGGGGAATGAACTGCTCTGATGTTGCAGTGTAACCTGGAAGCAGTTGCGGTGCCCACAATACAGAGGTTACCATAAATAAGAGTGGAGCTTTTCAATGATCTGTCTTTAAACCAGATTAAGAAAAATGCACCATCCACCTTCCTCTTGGCATTCTGCGGAATGCCTCCAAACACAGTTTTGTATAGAGCTGTGGGCTTCAGGGGCTCTCGAAGCATGAGTGCTTCAGATGGCATTGATATGATTCTGGTGTTCCAGCGTTTTTGCTCAGACCCAGAGGTCTGCATACTGCATTACAGTTAAAAATCACCTTCCAGTGGATCCTGAAGGGTTTTCAATACTACGTGTGACTCAACCCAAGATACAAGTTAGTGTCAGTATAAACTGTTTAATTTGTTCCTTTTAAAAATGCACTGCACAGGCTTTTAATATGCTCACTGAATACTCCATACTAATGGGATTCTTGCGATACACAGATGAGTCACCCGCCTGCGGACTTCCTAGATTATTAGTAATCCTGTTCCACAATTCAAAAAGAGAATAATATTAAGTCTATGAAGAATGATCTTTAAAATAACAAACAAAACTGAATCATATAGGAGACCAGGGATTTGTGTAGCTCAGAGGTAGAGTACATTCTTGGCATGTTTGAAAGACCCTGTGTTCCAGGAAGAAACTCCCCGTGCTTATACAAGCACCCTAATTAAACTCAGTGAGTCAGAGAAAAAAAATCAAGAAAGTAGAGGAGATGAGCTGGGAGGATGTTTCAGGAGTAGGAGGGGGAAAGAGAAGGTGGCGGGGTGAACATAGAAGACACTGACCCAGCAGGGAAATGTCACAAATGGGGACTGGGCCAAACCCCAGAAAAGAAAGACAGGAGATATGTCCACATTAAAAGGAAAAAAACCCACCCATATAGTCACAAATTCAATGCAAACAATAAGACAAAGCCCAGAAGGTTGTCTGTGTGATGAGTGTGACTTCCTGGTTCGGATATGCATGCTGGGAGTTTCTTCACTGCCAGATACCCTGCTGAGGACATCGACAGATGGCTCTGATGGCAGCACGGCAGATTGTCTCATTTTTTGGTGAAGCAAAACCAACAAAAGATGTAAATTACCTTTAGAGAATCTGAAGCTACAGGTGTATCTACCTAAACAGGACTCATTTCCTATGAATGTGTGGAGACAAGTTGCTACTAAACAGTAGATTTTGAGGCTAGTAAACAACAAAAGACAAAAGACATGTCATGAATTCAAGGGTTAAATGGTGATTCATTTAAATGGATGTGAGTTTAAAATCAGATTACCTTGGGCTAGTGATATGGCTTAGTGAGTAAATGCACTAGTCTCCAACAGGATCCTGAGACCCCATGGAGGAAGGAGAGAACCAGCTTCTCCACAGCTGTCTTCTGACCTCCACATATGTGCAATGGCACATGTGTGTTCACATATACACTAATAATTAATGTGTTAATAATTTTTTAATTAAAATGTAGGAAATTACTTCCCAAAGTACACTGTAAGTCCACATTCAACCTTTATTGTTTAGAAAGCGTTTGTCGTTCTTTGATCTAAGTGCTAATAGGCAGCAATTAATTATCAGCCGAGTTATATCCTGGATAGCCCCAATTAGAGCCTCATTAGAAAATGATTGGTATGAGATGTTAAACCTTCACCTGCCACTTCTTCATTTATTCAGTCATGAGGATGACATCAAGGTAGTATTGTGGCAGTAATTCTTTAATACATATTAGACAAACTCATATTTAAATGAATGAACTATGTCTTTATTACTATGCCCTGTGTCATAAATACTAAAACAATGTGCACAGCAATCCAACATACTTCTAAAAATCTATAGCTACTACTAATGGGCTAAAATCATTCATTGTTTGGATGCATCTTTAGGACTTTGAAAAGAGATAGTGAGGAAAGGAAATGTACATATGAATACTAAGTGGTTTTAAGAATTCCTTCTTGTCCTTTATCATCTCTTCAGCTACCAGTCATTTATCTGTCAGTCACTTATCTATCATGTACCTATCCTCTTTCTATCTAATTTATTTAGTGGTTCTGTGTAAGCACTTAGAATACTGGGCTTACCATGAGGCATGCAAGCGTACTAAACACCTGAGACTCTTTTCCAGCCATGGCCTTCATTACAGAAAGCCAAGCCAGCCCAGGCTCAGCTCCCCAAGCTAACAGACACATAGGAGGGCCATGGTGCTGTCCTTCATGGATCCAACCTCTGGTGAAAACGCTACTTCTCTTTGCCCCTTTTCCCTTGCCTGATGCACCCCAGGAAGCCCCTAACCCTTCTCACTAACACCCTTTGGAAGTGTTCTCTCACAGCATCACTTGGTTCTGATGTCATCAGTCAGTTACCATGCATGGTATACATGTGCCTGGGTAGCCTGGGCTTGATGCCGATGACCCAGGTAAAAATCTAAGTAAATGGAAATTAACTTAAGTATCTTGATCCTTATTAGAAAAATTGATTTTCCTGAAATAATTTTAATTTTTTCATTCTTATTTTTCATTCAATAATTATTTTTAAATCTAGTAAATAAAAGTTGTAATTTTATAATAAATTCACCACACTTTAAATATTATTTCTGAATATTTTTCATGGAACCAAAAGTCTTCCACAAACAAATCGGGCCTGATGTGATTACAAATATTAAAGCGTTTGATTATATATATGCAACTGTGGACAGGACTGAGGAAGAGACTGGTTTGTAAGTGATGCCTTATTTGTGTGTTTCTAAATTACACAATTTGTTGAAATCTGAAATACATTATCATCAGACTCAGCCTTTTCCAGGCAAATTAATAATAAAAGTAATAATAATAGCAACCATTCTAAACTTTTCATCATTAAGTGAAATGAACAGAAAGAAAGACATAAACACACTCTAGAAGGAGGCCAGAGAAACTTTTCAGGCTTTTCTGGTGAGCAGGAGAGTTACTGCATACAAAGTTACAACACTGGTGGCGCACGCCTTTAATCCTAGCACTTGGGAGGCAGAGGCAGGCGGATCTTTGCGAGTTCAAGGCCAGCCTGGTCTACAGAGTGAGTTCCAGGACAGCTGGGACTACAAGGAGACCCTGTCTCAAAAAGACAAAAAAAAAAAAAAAAAGAAAACAACACTGAACAAATTATCATTTTAAAGGGTTAGAGAGATGGCTCTGTCTCTCTCAGTCAGTAAAGTTCTTGGCATGAAAACATGAAGACCTGGATTTAGACCCCTTTGCACCCATGCAAAGCTCCAGGCATGCTAGTCCTGTCTCTAGGTCTAGTGCTGGGGCAGCATAAACACATATGTGATGCAGGGATTTCACTGCATCACATATGTGAATCATAGTAGCTGGTCAGAGCACAGAGGACTGTTTTCAGAAACCTTTCTTTTTTTCACAAAATTATTCTTTATTGTTATTAAACTTTTTCATAAGTCTTACATCATTTCTCAATTGAATCTAGAGTTACTTCCCTTTCCATGTCCCCCATCCCACCTGAGTCCCTGTACTCTGCCATACATGTCCTGCATCTTTTTCTAAGTCTTTCCAGAGTTTTTTTCCAGTTCTTTTGTTGTTATTGTTCTCTCCTACTTGTATTGCCTCAGTATATATACATATATATATATATATATATATATATACACAGAGATATAGATACACACACAAATATATACATACATACATATACATATGTATATGTATGTATATACTTGAATTGGAGAACTTTTTTTTTCCTAAAAGATGTCGTATTTTCTTAAGGAAGTGCTCGAAAGCTCTTCCTTGGCAAGCCCAAACAACCATCAATCCTGCACTTGTGCTCCACATTGGGGTCTTTCCCTCCCCTAGTCCCCCAAATGAAGTCCAGTAAGCACACATCCTATCTTGATCCCCCTGCACCGGCCTCCATGATACATCCAAGGTAGTCCAACAATGGCAGTCCATATTCTGAGGAGGCTGAAGTCCCATTAGCTAAGCTTGGAACATGGACTGGTTTATTTGTTCCCCCACTGTGACCATCTAATATCTGTCAAATTACTCTGTCTAGATGGTAGGAGAAGAGGCTGAGGCTGAGACAGCTCAAGAAACTTGTTACAGATCACATGGCTTGCCAGCACAGACTGTAGACTCATATATATGCTGTCTGAGGATTCAATTAGACCATTTGGCTTTGTAGAGAATATGAAAATTTAATCCTGAAAATTAAAGAATTTTCTTTTTTTAAATTAATATTTTAGTTAATTTTTTTTCTACCCAACATTTCCCAAATTTTATTCCATGATTAAAGCCAGGGATATAAGTTGATATGGTCCAATGCATCAGAAAACACCCAGTAGTATATTCTCCCAATCACCCTTGCCAGTCCATTATGTACAAAGACAAAATAGATGCTTAAGCCTTCACAGTGAAGATGGGAGGGTAGAATAGATAGACGGACCCATCATCTAAATTACTTGCCACAAGTTATTCATAGTACAATTTTAATTAGTGTTCAAACTTCATCATTAGGGGCCTGGAGAGATACCTCAGTGGTTAAGAGCACCGGTTGCTCTTGGGCAGGACTCAGGTTCGATTCCCAGTGCCCACACGATGGCTAACAACTATCCCTATCTTCAATTACAGGGGATTACACACTCTCTTCTGACCTCTACAAGCACTGCATGACACAGGTGCACTTATGTATATGTAAGCAATATACTCATACACATTAATGAAAGGGTTTTTCCTGATGCAAAACAGGCCAGATCAAACCAGAATAACAAAGTATAAAAGGAGGTTTATTAGGACATGCTCTCGGGCGGGTCCACTGGTCACAGAGAGGGAGGCCAGGGGAGTTGAGCACTCAGGCTGGGGATGAGGGCTTTTATAAGTTCTGGGGAGAGGAAGATGAGGTAATAATTGTGAGAAAAAGCATGTACTTGTAAGGGCAAAAACTGGTGCAGTGGGAGGGGACAAAGTGGTCTTTAGTGTTCGTCATGAAGCTGGAATATAACTGTATATGGTCTTAGGCTGTGCTCTCATCAGGAGGGGAAGTTGCATCAACTGCTTGAGATGAGGTAGGCTTTTGACTGGAAGAGAAGGGTAGTAGGTGCCATCTTTAGATCTCCAAGCCCAGGCCCTGCCTAACAATAAGCTTTTTCAAAACTTCATTATTTTTTTCTTTCTTTTTTTTTTTATTGATGCTTTGTGTATTTCATACATCATTTTCCAATTCAGTTCAGGCATATATCCCCTTCCCTTCCCCCCACCCCACCCCTACCCATCCCAGATCATGCATTCTGCCATAACTTTTCTGCATCCTTCTCTGTTTTTTTGTTTTGTTTTGTTTTCATTTTTTAAACAATAAACTTCATTATTAAGTGTTTCATTCATATTTCTTTATTAATTTTTTAAATTTATTTATTTATATATTTTTTATCAAATCTAGACCCGTATCCCCCCATCCCCCCACCCCACCAGAGCTCATGCATTCTGCCAAACATGCTTTTCATCTCTTTCTCAGTCTTTCTCAATATTCTCCCTATGGAAGTTGACTGTTTTGAGCAAGAAGTTCACTGTTTTCAGTCAGTTCTTTGATTTTTTTTTTTTTTTTGTTTTTTTCGCATCACTCCCAACTGCTTTGGACAAAAGCTCAAGGGGCCCTCCACAAGAAATACTTACAATTAGGTAATTGGCACTAGCATCACAGGATGAGGGATACCATTCGTCGTTTGTTTTTCTGGGACTGTGGTGTTACTTCACTCAGCTGATGTCTTCTAGCTCAGCCATTTTCCTGCAAAGCTCATGATGTTGTCTTTCTTTATTGCTGCATAGAATTCCATTGTGTAGAGATGTACCACATTTTCTCTATCACTCATCAGTTGAGGGGCAATTTGGGTTGGTTCCATCTCCTTGCTATTGTGAAAGAGCTTGAATAAACATGGCCATGCATGTACTCTGTGTGGGGTGAGTCTTGAGGGTACATGCCTAGGAGTGGTATGGCTGGGTCAGGTGGGCAAGTTCATTCAAGTCTTCCAAGGGTTCTCCATACGCTTTCCGTAGTGGCTGAGTGAGTTTACATTCCCACCAGCAGTGGGTGAGTGTCCCTTCCCACAACCTCTCCAGCATTGGATCATTGTTTCTTGATCCTAGCCAGCCTTATTGGAGTAAGATTGATATCTAGAAGTGTTTTGATTTGCATTTCCTTAAAGATTAGTGCTGTTGAACACTCTAAGTGTTTCTCAGCCATTTTAATTCCTTCACTTGTGAAGTATCTGTTCAGCTCTTTGCTCCATCTATCTTGAGTCATTTGTTTTCTTTCTTTGTTTTTTGAGTAGTTTATATATTCTGGAAATCAATGCTTTGTCAGATGTTTCTGCAGTGAAGGTTTCCTCCCACTCTGTGAGTTTCTTTTCACTTCCCTGATTGTTCGTGTTGTTTTTACTTTTGATTTAGAAAAGCTTTGAGTTTAATGAGGTCCCACTTGTCCATTGTTTACCTTAAGTCTTGCGCAGCTGCTGTCTGATTTAGGAAGTCTTTTCCTATGCCTATGTCTTGTAGTCTGCTGCCAACTTTTTCTTCTATCACCTTCAGAGTTTGGGGTTTCACGTTGAGGTCTTTGATCCATCTGGAGTTGACTTTTGTACAAGGCGAGAGGTAGGGATTTAATTTTATTCTTCTACAAGTGGTGATCCAGTTTTGCCAACACCACTTGCTGAAGATGCTGTCTTTTCTCTATTGTGTCTTCTTGGCCCCCTTGTCAAATATGAGATGACTGAAATTGTATGTGCTCAGATTTGGATCTTCGGTTTTGTTCCATTGGTCAACAGGTCTGTTGTTGTGCCAGTACCAGGCTGTTTTTATGATTATAGCCCTGTAGTATAGTTTGAAGTCTGGTATAGCGATCCCCCCTGTGTAGCTCTTTTCACTCAGGGTTGTTTTGGCTATTCGGGGTCTTTTGTTTTTCTAAATGAATTTAAGGACTTTTTTTTTCCAAGCCTGTGAAGGGGATTTTGATTGGGATTAAGTTAAATCTATACAAGAGTTTGGGTAGAATGGACATTTTTACAATGTTAATTTTCCCAATCCATGAGCATGGGAGGTTTTTCTATCTTCTGATGTCTTCTTCAATTTCTTTCTTTAAAGGTTTAAAATTTTTGTTGTAGAGATCTTTGGTGTCTTTGATTACTTAAGGGATGCTAAAAACTCCACCAGAAAACTCCTTGAAACGATTAACAGCTTCAGCATACAAAATTAACCTAAAAATATCAAAGGCCTTTCTTTACACTAAGAATAAGCAACTAGAGAAAGAATTCAAAGAGACCTTCCCACTCACAATAGCCTCAAAAACAATAAAATACCTAGGAACAAATCATTCATATTTCAATACTTAATAACTAATAATTAGAGAAAAATAAATTCAATCAATTGGGGGGTGGAGAATGGCTCAATGGTGAAGAGCATTGGCAGCTCTTTCAGAGAACCTGGGTTCATTTCCCAGCTCTCTCAAAATGGATAACAAGTCCAGTTTCAGGGGATCCGATGCCTCTATTGTGTTGCATATACATAAAAGCAGGTACTCATACATATAAAATAAAAATAAAAATATAACTAAGGAGCCAAAAGCTCATCAGAGTTCTGAAGTTTACAGAATTCACCTTTCTGTCAGGACCAGAGGACCTTAGCATGTTTCATCAGTAAACCTTTATGGTAGGATCTTGGAGTTGCTCATGTATTACCACAGCCTCATACAGATACTGTTTCTTACCACTGTGTCTTCTGCTTTCAGTTCCACCGAAAATATATGACATTTCAAATGACATGACCATCAATGAAGGAACCAACGTCACCCTCACTTGTTTGGCGACCGGGAAACCAGAGCCTTCCATTTCATGGCGGCATATCTCCCCATCAGGTAGGTGTTCGTGTGAAACACTTTTCTTCAGCATCGCTCACTTAGAATGTGAGTGAACTCCCTCACTTTTCTGGCTTTTATTCACAAGGTGGGCAGGGTTTACAATCTTATAGGTTACCCTTTATGACTACAGAAGGTTTGGCTCAAGAAAGCAGAATACACCATCTATGCTGTCAGTAAAAAGTCTCTGGATTCCTATGCAAGGTTATTTTCATTTTAATATTCTTGGTAATCACAAATCAATAGACAAAAGGTTCAAATGGAAATATCACAAGAGGAAATAACTCTTAATTTAAATGAGTAAGGGACTTATTCAATCGACTTTGCATGTTAATAGGCCAGCACCAAAGGCTGAGGTAATCAGGGAGAATGGAATTACACAAATTGTGAGGTTGCCTTGGGTCTAATTTCAAACTGCTGCTCAGAATCAAGGACTTGAGAGTTAGAATTAAATTTTAACTGATGAGAGATCCCAAAGCCCCAGTGTTGAAGTGACTTATACACACAGATCACATAACTGGTGACAAGAGGGCAGTGGTATATGCACCTCTTCCAGAAGACTTGAGTCAGTTTCAGCAAGCTAGAACAATCTGCATCTACACAGCCCTGCTTGCTCAGTTACAGTGCTGAAACCTGTGTGCACTTTAAAAGTTTGCACTGACAGGAGGGTTGCTGGGGCCTTCTGGCAACTGGCCTTGTTCAGGGAGAGACAGAGAGAGACAGACAGAGCGAGAGCTCAAATCCTCCTCTGCTTTTGGCACATACATAAGTGCATATACCTGAACACACATGGGCATCTGCCTCACATTACACACATATACCTACACACATGTTTGCATATACAACACATCACATACACACATGTATACAACACACACCACACATAATGCACTTAGACACATGTTTGTATATACCACACATCATACACATACAGGTACATATACCACATATTACACACACACACATACACATGCATAAACTGTACATTACACAAAAACCTCCAGGCAGGTATGCATGTACAACACATTACACCTACACCTGTACATATACCACACATCACATATACACATGTGCATATAGCACCTCTCCTATATACACATACACACGTATATAGCACATTTCATATATATACTTACATATCTGTGCATAGACTACAAATCACACACATAGGTGCATATACAACATAATACATATGCTTGCACACATGTGTGCAGGTACCATACATAACACACACATACACCTTTGTATTACCACACATCACACACATGTGCATATACCACAAATATACATGCTTCCACACATGTATGCAGGCACCACACATAACACACACACACGCTTACATATACCCACATCACACATATGTCCATACACCACATATCATACACACCAATATGTGCATATACATCTCACACACATCACACATGCATCACACACATATGCCTATATCATACATCATACATACAAACACTTTTGAATATACGTCTTTGTATACACACACACACACACACACACACACACCCACACACACACACACACGTGAATACATTTAAGAATGGAAGAACATTTTCATTCTGTGGCTTTGAACACTTCCTGAAAGTCAAAGTAATGCTTTCATTTACTGAGAGACCACCATTTCTCAGATAAATAAAATTTTATTTTGGGTATTTTTTGTGGCAATAACATCAACAAGGTAGGAGCCAATGATGAAACTGTTGCTAATGAAATCAGGAAGAAACATTTTATGTGGGCGTGGAGAGCACACTAAGGTATCCACTCTGTCTGCTAATGCCTCCTTAATACAGCTTCTGTTTAAGTGTCTCTCAGCTCCTCGTTTCTGCAGCAGGGCTAATGAGACTCACCCATACCAAGTGCTAAGGACTGCTGTTAATGGGAAGGAAAAATCGCTATGCCAGCAGCATGCACTTAGGCAGTGTTCTCTATACTCCTGTAACAGTTCTGCAGTCCCAGTGTGTTCTTGACCGCCAACACTTCACTCTCTAGAGCTTGACAAATCACAAAACTGGTATGTGAACATCAGTTGCATTTGAGGCTCTCTGCTAGTTGGAATGACATGCTCAGAAACCCCGGTGGATACAAGGCTGATTTCCTTATTCATTGACTCATCCTTCCTGCTGTGAGTCTCTGTGATTCCAGAAAGGTAGTTTCCGGCTTTCCAAAAATTGTGTAATAAGAATCTTTAGCTAATTTTTAAGTTGGCAGAAAATGTTATATGTGTTTATCATGTATATGGTAGTTTGAAATGTATATACACTCTGGAATATTAAAATACAGAGCTAATTAACAAATGAATTGCCATAATTTTTCTTGTGATAACCTTTAACATCCATTCCCCTCGCATTTTCCCAGAGTGAGATATAACAGCATTATACATAGTATACGGTGTGTGATAGCTTTCTTGAATGAATTCCCTATATCTCACTGTACCTATGCATCATTTGACCAACTATGAACCACGGCTGTGATGGGACTCAGATGAGGAAATGGGCATGGATACAATTTAAAGAGATTATAAGGTGATATGCAAATGTATGGCTGATTCTTCATCTCCTCTCCAGGAACTTAAATCTGATATGCTAGCATGGTTTTTGTAAGAAGAAAGCTCACAGTCACTATCTTCGTATGATTTTAGATTAGCATTTTATGCTTAACTCTCTGGCTTCACTGTGAATATTCATTCTGCATATTCTTCCATTATATGTGCTTGGACATATTGGAGTTTAATTAAATAGCAGGAATGCTGGTTACTGAAGTTATTAGAATAATGATAATAGATAACATTATAAAGCAAAAGAAGACAGATCAGCTTATAAATTAAACTTCACTGATTTTTTTTTTTTGGATCCTGCCATACTAAGACAACAAGCAAAATTAACACAAACATTAATGATTATCCTATGAACAGAAACTATGAGAATATTTTCATAAATACTTGTAATCATTTCAAATTATAATTTGTTAATGATCTATATCCAAATAAATACTACCAGTATGGAATTTCTGCCTAATGTCACATGCCTGATAATTCTTTTAGCCTTATTTTAACCTGCGTATTTATATTTGAAAGCAAAATTATGAATTTCATTTATCCTTTTAATTTTTACCTAAGAAATGTAAATGTTCTGGAGTGAAGATGTCTCAAAACAAGTGTCAAGATGTGAACATGGGTTTGTGCCAGCATCAGGCACAGGGATGGTCTGTCTCAATACAGGAAGCAGTGGTTAGGTTTGTACATGTGTGATATATGTGTTCTTTAATAATTCTTAGGGACGGGGGCTGGAGAGATAGCCTAGCGGTTAAGAGCACCGACGCTCTTGCAGAGGACCCGGGTTCGATCCCCAGCACCCACATGGCGGCTGAGAACCGTCTGTAACTCCAGTTCCAGGAGAACTCCAGTTCCAGGGGAATCCGAGACCCTCTTCTGACCTCCGCGGCATTGCACGACACGGGTGCACAGACCTGCATGCAGACAATACATTCATACACATACAAAAATAAATAATAATAAAAAAAAATAATTCTTAGGGACTTGTTCATTATCAATTCAGTAATTGTTCAACGTTCAGAGGCTGATAGGTTGGCAGAGATCTTCCATAATCTACAGACAGATGCAAGGCCCTGGCATTAACATCACAGGGCACTGGAGCAAATGGGAGCTGGTTACTGCCAGCCCTCGGTGTGCCTCCCTGAGGAGATTTTGGGTGGACGAGCTCTTGAGCTAGTAGCTAACTGTGGTTCCCTGTGATTTTTCTATTCAAACTTACATTTGAATTCGTTGTAGAAAGGATCCACTCCATTTCCTAAATTTGGTTTTAGTTAACATATTTTGCCCATTCATCATTTGTTCTGTGGAGTGAGTTTGTGTAGAAGCTCATAGACCTCTGTAGACCCATAGATGTCTGTATCAACTTATCAGAGATGGAGCACATGGGAAGATCAGATGTGTTTAGTACCCCAACATCACAGCTCAGCAACATGGCTTCCGAGGAGTGGCAGATGCACAGCCTTGTGACAGCATCACACCACACCCTGTGTAGGCTCAGGGAAAGATCAGCATCCAAGTGTGGGCCCACTGAATATGTATCATTTCTGCAACATGGTCAGTCAGAGGACTCCTAAGTTGAGCCATCATGAAGTCAGGGACTGAATACTTTTTCATAGGACAACTGGAGAATGTTTCACTGTATATGTATGAAGAAATGACAAAGCGTCAAGGGTTTTCAATGTCAAGCCCTGCTTGGTGTTGCTTGTCTGGAATTCCAGAAATTAGTAGGGTTAAACAGGAGGGTAAGTCAAGAGAGCTAAGCCAGCCTGGCTATATAGTGAATTTTGGGCCTGCCCAGGCACAGTAAGAACCTATCTAAAATGGAATAATAATACAGTTTTCAGTTTCCATATGCTTAGCACTGGAAACATACATCTATCTGGTGAATCCAGGCTGCAGTTTGTCCTCTGTTCCAGTTTCCTTTAGATTGCTCTGACAAAACATTCTGACCAAAATCAATGTGGGGAGGAAAGGGTTTATTTGGCTCATATCTACCAGGTCATAGTTCATCACTGAGGGAGCCCAACATAGGAACTCAGGGCAGGAACCTGGAGGCAGGAGCAAAGCACAGGCCATAGAGGAATGCTTCTTACTGGCTTGCTCTTCTGGCCCATGTTCCAACTGCTTTTTTATACAATACACAACAACGTGCCCAGGGGTGGCACCACCCACAGTGGGTTGGGCCCTCCCACGTCAATCAACAATCAAGAAAACACCCCACAGATGTGGCCACAGGCCAGTCCAATGGAGGCAATTCCCCAATTGAGGCTCCCTCAACCCAGGTGTGTAAAGTTGGCACTAAAGCTATCCAGCACACTCACCAATCAGCATAGACCTTTTGAAAAGACATTTCCTTCAAACACAGAACCCAGACAGTCCCTGGAACTGGTAAATCTTTTATATAATGTGCACTGAAGTGAGGGGTTCATAAGTCAAAAGTCTCTTAGGGGGCTGGGGAGATGGCTCAGTGAGTAGAATGCTCACTGTATAAACATGGGGCCCTGAGCTCAGATCCCCAGAATCCTCATCAAAAGCCAGATGTGGTGGCACACATCTCCATTCTTAATGCTAGGGAGTGGCTTCTGGGGCCAGCCAGCCTAACTGAAGCACTGAGCTCCAAGTCGGTGCCAGATCCTGTCTCAAGAAATAAGCTAGAGAGAAATAGGGGGAAGATGCCGAGGTCAGTTCTGCCTCCACATCCACACACAGGAAGCACACCTGCGCACAGGTGCACATGCACACACACAACCACACACACAACCATACAACCACAGGACCACAATTGTTTAGAACACACACATGTGGCAGAATATTTGCTTTTTTCCCACTTCTTGTTGATTAAAATTTTATTTCCTATGAAGAGTTGTGGATTTTTGTCCTTGCTTTACTTTTCAATCTCTGTGTGATTGTGCATTTTGATTGAGCCTTTTGAAACAACACATAGAGTGTATTTGTAGTCTATTCCAGCAGTTACTGTATACTGGAATATAGATCATTTACATTTAATTTTTATTTTATTAGGGTTTGGTTCTGATGTATTGTTTTTGTTTGGCTGTTTTTCATTTTATTCTATTTTACTTTCTTTTATTTTTTGTGAATTTAATAGAATATATTTTGATCAGATTTAGATCCCCTCCAATAGCTGTACCTCCCCTTCATAACTCCCTCAATAAAATTCTGTAGGCCTAGGGAGTAAATGTTTGTTCCCAAATGCCCTTCACTCTGGGTTCATCCACTGGAGCCTGGCCATACTACTAACAGTCTCACCCTTCAATGAGACTGAATCCCCCCTCCCCATCAGTCACTGGTTGCCAGCAGTTCCTCAGATAGGGTTGGGGTTTCCTACGCCCATCTCCAAGTCTGTGTTGGGACTGTGTCTACCTTTAGCTTACGTGGGACTTGTCTATGTCATCAGTGTAGCTGTGACTTCACATGAGTAACAGATTAGCTGTCTGGAAAACTCTGTGTCTGTGTGGTCATCCACCCCCTCATTCACAATGATCCCTGAGCCTTCGATAGGGAGTCTGCAGCCTTTATTGTCTTCATGTTGGTCAGTTGTGGTTCTCCATCTTAAATACCACCTGCTCAGAAGGAAGCTTCTCTGCTTTGAGAGTGAGAGATACATTAATCTATAAGAAGAAGTCATTAGTGATCAATTTAATACTGTATTTGTTTAGCAGAATATTTGGCTTGTGGGATGTCTAGCCATAGTCTACTAGGCCTGATGTCAGTGTCAAGAATGGGCTCCATCCCATGCAGCTGACCTTAAATCCAATTAGAAAGTGGTTGATTACTTCTACAGTATTTGCCACTACTGCCCAAGTGGGCATATCTTTCAAGCCAGTTGTTGTCACTGGGTAAGGTTCATGGCAAATTTTCTCTTCTAGTAGCATGCATAGTACCTTCTGGTAAGGTAAGCTATAGAAATGAAAGGGAAGCTGTAGAAATGAGGATTTGAAGTCTACAACACTTTGATTTCTCCTTGTTTTCTTTCTTTCATGGTGTGTGTCCACTGTAAGTTAAAAATGTAAACTACCAGTGGAAACTGCATGTTTTCTAAATTTGAGATAAACATTTCAAGATAAACAGCGATGAAGTTCAGTGTGGGTGAGATTATGGGTCAGCTGTCTAGAGCCCACCTTCCCTGCTATCCATTCTAAGTAAAGCTTTAAGGATGTCAAGATGTTCAGTCCCTGCATGTAACTGTGACTGCCTTTTCTGTACTGTAGTGGACTAGAAAGCACATACAGCCTAAGCTCCTTAGTGCCTGACTCTTAAAAAAAGGCTTGTTGGGGCTGGAGAGATGGCTCAGCTGTGAAGAGTGTTGTATACTGCTCCTGCAGGAGACCTGAGTCTAGTTCCCCACACCCAAGTTAGGTTGCTCCCAAACACCTCCAACTCCAGTTCTCTGGTACCTGAAGCATGTGATAGCCACAGGCATCTTCACTCACATGCCCATATGCATGCATGTGCATGCATGTGTACACACACACATAGCTGAAAATAAAATAAATCATTTTCCAAAAAAGAAAAGAGGGGGCGGAGAGATAGATCAGCACTGGTTGTTCTGGCAGAGGACTGGGTTTAGTTCCCAGCACCCACGTGGTAGATAACAACTTTCAGTAACTCCAGTTTCAAGGGATCCTTACGCCCTCTTCTCACTTCTATGGCCATTGTCCAACATGGGTGTACTTACAAGCATATAAGCAATACACTCCTACACATAAAATAAAAATAATAAACTACTTTAAAAGAAGAAAAGGCTCGTTGACGTCTGCATTGGAGCCTTGCAGTTTACATATCATTTCTCATCTGACAGAGAAGTGGTTTAGCTTCCACAGTTGTAGTAAGTATAACCTTCAGACAGAAATGTTAATTACTAGTTATCAGAAAAATGGAAGTCTGTTAAAAATGAAAATTATTTCTTTTTTTTTAAATTATTTCTTTATAAATCACAAACACTGTGGGAAATCTATTGCTTAAAATAATTCTAAAATTAGTTCAAGTCAACACAGGCAAAAACTAGAAAGTGATAGTTCTCATTAGAGTGCTCAATCCCGTGCTCCCTTTGGAAAAGCCAGTCTGCTTCAAATTGTCTGAAGGCTGTACCAACACCTTGCACACCACAGAAGAGGGGCCTGCATGCTCCTTACGAACTGCAGCCTGAACCCAAACACTGCAATTCTTTAAGAATCTTGTTTCAGGTTTTCAATCCTGACACTGCACTTTGCTCTTTGATGTTAGAAAAGGAAAAAAAAAAAAAACTGAGTAAAACCAGCAATTTATGCTGATGAATTTCAACAATAAGAGATCTTCAGATTGCAAGCTGTGGCTCCAACTTCTTTGTGGAGCAGTCCTGGATGTGGAGCTTTTGTGAATTTCCATAGTGGCTTTGCATAATGGATAATTATATAAAGAACGAATCTACATAATTATGGCAAGTCAACTTTTACCATAAGATTGCACACCAATAATTTATAGATGCAGTTAAAATTGTTTCTTTGTTCTGGGACTTTCTTTATAATTTTAACTTCATTCCTCTGTTTCCCAAGTCCCCTCTATCCCTGTATTGGTGGGCTCTATTAAATTGTTTGTATTCAGAACTGTTAATGCCCACTCTTTGAATATAGAAAGAAATGAAGTTTGAGTATTTTAACACATATGGAAGACCAAACAATTGGCCTGATGATATGATGCATTGATATAAAAAATAATTCCTCATTCACAGAGAAAAGTGCTTATCCACATAAAACAAGAAAACAGAAGCACATCAAGCATCTTACAAAAGATATTTTTCTTTTCTTGTGGAGCTTGATTTTCTGAGTGAGCTAGGGCAGTAGAAATGTACATAAGTAAGAAACACAGAGTCCTCAAATGGAGGTACGATCCCAGGTCCCAAGATGCCATGACAGTTAGAGGCAAGGTCACATGACAGCTTTAGAATAAAATAAGGAATTTGCACTCTATTGTGAAAGAAAAGGATGTCCATTTTTCTTGACTCAAAATGATTATCACACATTGCTTTTGAATCCTAATTGTACTCTGACATGTTTTAATTTACATTAATTTCTTTGAACATAAATAGAAATCGTTATTGCTACTGAATGATTCTAATGTTCTTGCATTATTAACACTGATAAACAGGTTTGTGAGCTATTTTTCTCATAACTCAGGAAATTATAGGTACATAGCACTCATTCAATAAATACCTGTTGGTTGAGCTTCTTAAGTTATATACTATTTCAGGGCTCTATAGTCTTTCCAAGATTTACAGACATGTTTATGGATTAATATATTAAAAATTAATAAGACAGAATGAAATTTACATTTACCATTTACATGACTATACCATTCCCCCCAAAATTATAGAAAGAAACAACAGCATTTTTATAATCATTATATTCTATTTAAGAAACAGTATATCTTGATTAATGCTCAAGGGGCATGGCTAGTACCAAATTTCCTGGTTTTAGAGCCTCTGTGCTGTTCCACAGGTGCTAAGTTGAGCAAATCCATGAAGTTCTCAGTACCTTTGCCTCTTCTCAAAATGGAGATGACGATAATGTGAATATCACTTGGTCATTTTATCAGAGATAGTACAGAGAAAGAATTTCAAAGGTACTCATACAAAACGCATAGGGTGGTCATCTTGTCACCTCCACACCACCTAGAATCGCCTGGGAAGGAAGTCTCCAGGAGTGTTTCTTGTCATTGGGTTGGCCTGCGGGCCTGCCAATGGATGTGTGACTACCTTAATGATGTTAATTGCTGTGGTGGCACCTCTCCCTCAGTGGGGGGGTGGGGGCGGGCATTGAACCCTATGCCTGGAGATCTCAAGAAATAGATGAGCACGAGCAAGCAAATGGCCTTGCCTGTGTTCACTCTCTCTGTACTGGACTGTGGGTAGGACGTGACCAGCCATCGGAAGCTCTCACCTTGATTCCCACAAGAGCTTCCTTTTCTTCACAAAAAGCCCCTAAAAATGAGCCATCATTATTAGCATTTCTGTTACATTTAATTTTCCCCTAGAAGTTTCTGGAAGAGCAGTGGGAGGCAAGGTACTCCATGTGCTTATCTGACAAAGCAGGTTAGGGTGAAGTTTCCTTTATGAACTGTCAAGGTGGCATCTAGAATTGTTGGCTTTTCTTCATAGAAGTAGAGGAGAAAATGTTTACTAAGCAAGCTTCAAAATGAGTTCCAGAATAAATGTTAAAATTATTCGTTCAGATTCCAAAATCCTATGGGTAAATAGGAAGGACAAGAATTAATGAGTTGGACGAGGGGCACAGGGTTTTGTTTTGTTTTTGTTTTTATTTATATGGAGAATATTTTCTGTAGTTTTATCCTGTGCTGTAGAAAGGAAAAACAAACTATTAAAATAAGGAACAGAAGGAGAGAATCTTGTCCAAAGATTTCTGAGGGATTAACATCAGAATAAAGGAAGCAAATCTCTCTGAGATTGCTATGTTCTCATCCACCTGGAGAAAGCCAAGGTGAAGAATGCCAAGGAAGGAATGAGATGTCTGTGTGTGATGGTGCCATGATTCTGACATCTCATCATTGCCATCATCATCACTTCCATTATCATCATCATCATCATCATCATCACTATCATCATCATCACCACCATCACCATCACCATTGTAGTCACCATCATCATCATCATAACCATCATCATCACCATCCCCAACCCCAATCACGATTATCATCAAAGTCATCATCATCACCATCATTACCATCAGCAACAACAACAGCAGCAGCACCGCCATCATCACTAAGGTTATCACCATCATCATCACCATCACTACCATCAGCAGTAGCAGCTATGTTGTAAGATTGTTCAGCACAATTTCAGCCTGTTAAACTTTCAGAAATATGCTGTTTTCTACAATAACAGCACTTTCACCTTCTATGAAATTGTTACAAAAGGAATCTTGTCAAAAGGTCAACATTAGGGGCTGAAGAGATGGCTTAGCAATTAAGAGCACTGGGTACTCTTGCAGAAGGCCTGGGTTTGAATCCCAGCACCCACATGCTGTCTAACAACTTCCTGTAACCCCAATTCCAGGAGATCCAAAGCCCTCTTCTGTCTTCCACAGGCACTGCATTACATGGGTGTGGCTACACAAATGCCGGTATAATATTCATACACATAAAGTAAAAATAAATTTAAAAATATTTTTTCAAAAGATCGAAGTTCACGAAACATCTCCTGGCATAACTAAATGTGCATGAAATAGAGAGAGTCTCATTTTCCCAGACTGGCCAAAGAGGATAAAATGCAATATGTATTGCACATGAAATTTATATGTAGAAGCTGTTTGTGAGGCTTAACAATCTAAACTTATTATATTTGCATGTGTGTGAAACTACAAATTGTTTCACTGAAAGACTAAGAAATGTATTGAGAATACTATTTTGTGAATTTCTAAGTCAATAATGAGCCATATCAACATCTTGGAAACTTGTCTTCTAAGTGCAAGGATCACAGAGTCCATGAAAACAATGGCCATTTGGGGGTTCCTTTCCCCATTTGTTTCATCACCATTTTAACATTCCTTTTGCAGTAGGTTTGAGTGCAGCCCAGTACCAGGCATACTGTTTCAGGCTAGGACCACAACTCTGAAGATGGATCTCTCCCCTCCACCACCATAGCATTGTCATTTTGACGATATATTAGTGTAATACATCTTCAGAGCTCTCAAATGAGAAGCTGTCTGGGAGGAATGGAGTGAGAAGCAGACTCAATTCAATTATAGGACAAAATACCCAGCCCAAGAGAGGAAAGAACTTTCTTAGAAACATTCTTTGTGAGGCTGATTATAACTAGGCAGCACATAGAAGTCTATTCCATTTCCCCTTCTGTGACATGATAAGGAATAATTGGGGATTTTAAACACACATCTGAAAGATAAAATGGCTTTTTAACTTTAATTCAGCACAGACCTGGCATATATTTAAGGCATTTGATTGACTTAGAGAAAGGAGGTAAAAGCATTCTACCTATTTAATATACAAACCTGTATTATAAGTTGCCTAGCAGATTAATTTGTTGAAATGTGATAAACTGAGGAAAGAAAAAAAATTAAAGCAAGTCTTAGATGTCATTTTAAACATTCAGACATAAGGAAAGAGAAACAAGAGATGACTAAAATATGATCAGCCAACAACAAAGGAATCAACTCTTTCTAGAAACGTCTGGACCATTGTATTCACTGCATTCTGAGTTGTGGAGTGATCAATAACTCCTGGTGCTTGTGTCAACTGTTTTTAGCTATCTCTTATGAATTAAAAAGCAGAGCGGTTTAAGTTCATCACAACATACATTCACAATTCAAAGCTTTCAATATAGCTTACAAGTTCTGTAAAAACAGATTGCTTAAGTAAAAACTCAAGTCATCATGTAATGATTACATTATATATATATATATATAATATCTATTTTATTCAATAAATCATCTGTTGAACACATGTCACACAGTCTGAGAGACACAATAAATGGTATTAAGAGAAAACAAAAACAAAAACAAAAATGGCTACTATTTCCAAAGAGTTTGAAATGTTTTTTTAAGGGAAAAGGCAAAGAAAGAAACAACTGCATGTTAACTACAGACTTTTATTAGGCACCTTCGAGGGGTTACTTGTTAACTGAGTTTCAAAGTTCAGGGCAGGGTGCTGCAGCAGGAAGCATGCTATGAATTCTAACAGATGGAAAAACATTTGTGAGTACTTGAAGGCAAGGAAAAAGTCGATGTGATCCAAGCTTACTGCTGTTTGCCTTTTTCTGGGAAGACATGAATAAATGTCTACTCACCCCAGATGGCTGGTGCTGATGACAGAGGACAGAAACAATTCCACTCTGAGTGAGACTTAGAGAATCTGTGAGATGATTGGGGTTATTTACAGGACCATGGGTGTCGTGGAAAAGCCCACTTGAGAATGGAGATTGACTCAAGGAAGCTGCATTCAGGGAGCTGCCTCAGGAACTGCAGACACTTGGGTTGGCTGGCTGGCCAGTATCCTTTCCCCAGCACTGCCAGAGTTTGCATAACCTTCGGGGGGAGGGTGTAGGGGGTGCCTCTTAAAAGCTTTGTTTACTCTGAGTCTTAGGAGCCTCCCATGGAATGGCACAATCCCCTAGAGATCAGGCCTGACACAAGTAGACATAAAGAATGGCTCCAGGAGATGGTGGGGGATGTCGGTGCTGGTGCTGTGCTAACCGCCATCGTCATCACAGCTGGATCTGGAATCGCCTAGAAGACACAGCTCTGGAGAGTCTGCGAGGGCGTTTTCAGATAGGTTTCGCTGAGGAGGGAAGATCCACCCTGTAGAGGGATGGAGCCATCCCATGGGCTTAGGAGAGAGGGTGAAGGACCCCAGCTGAGGCTGGCACACTGTTCTCCCTGCCTCCTGCCCACACATGCAAGGGCGAACAGCTGCTGCACACTCCCGCATCCCTGCCTTGCCCTCCATGATGGACTAGCCTCAATCTAGCTGTCGAGATGGACAGTTCCTTGATTGTCCAGTATTCTCCACAGCAAGAAAGACAGTAACCAGTGCACTAACTAGTGCGGATCAAGTGGTAGCGGCAGGCTGAGGTGGGGACTTTCAGTTCTGTTTGCCCTCATTGCAGTAGGAAGCTATAGAAAGGTCTGTGCATAGGAGCTGCGTCATGTATTTGGGGGAAGACGCTATGTGGAGTGCATTGAGGAGGTTCTGGAGCAAAGCAGGAGGAGCATCTAAGACATTCAGGATACTACCGTGCTGGGTGAGCTCTCAACCTGAGCAAGATTGACCATCACAGAGAAAAAGACAAAGCTAGCCCAGTTAAACAGGAAACCGAAGATTGGCAGCTTAGAAGTGGGAACATCACGTCAGGGGCTTTGTCAACTCACGGGATGGGCATGTCCTTACCTGAGATGAGATCAACCGAGGAAGAAAAGCCTTTCAAAGGAAAGTAGAAACTATGTTTTGGCATGCTATTAAGTTATTACTAAGGCAGATTAGCCATGTGGGCAGAAATGTCTTCAAATCATTTTAGACTGGACACCTGGTCTAAAGAAAACACCAGGATGTGAAACGCACCTGGGGATCTTGACTATAGGTCTGCCCGGAGGAGGCAGAGGAGGAAGAGGAGACAGAGGAGACAGAGATGTCCTGGGACCTGTGTCTGAAGAGTCAGATACAAGAACAGAGAAAGAGTGGCTGGTGTGACGGATGGAGATCTAGGAGAGTTAAATTGGCAGAGGAATGGTGTTAATAATTAGGAAGTGATCTAAGGACTCAATGTAAGTAATCAGAGAAGGACCAACATCCTCTCAAAATTGCCTATTGCATTCTACAAGAAAGACATCATCTTTGACCTTAAGGCAGGTTCAATGAAACTTTGAGATCTGGAGCTATGAGGTAGGATTAAATAGCAAACCTCGTGGCTGTAAAGAAGCAGGGAAGGTATCAAGAATATTTAGAGTCACAGGGAGGAGAAATAGGTTGTTTGATGGACAAGGTCAAGGAAGGGTCCCTTTATATTAACTTATTTACTTATTTATTCATGGAGGTGGGTATGGATGCCATAGCACATATGCAGACATCAGGAATCAAGCTATGGGATCTAGTTCTCGCCTTCCACTATGTGGATCCTGGGGAAGGAACTCTTGTTTCTCAGGCTTGGTTACAACACCTACACCCTCTGAGCCATCACCCTTGCCTTGAGTATTTGCTTTTTTTTTTTTTGGTCTTTTCAAGACAGGGTTTCCCTGTAGCCCCAGCTGTCCTGGAACTCATTCTGTAGACCAGGCTGGCCTTGAACTCACAAAGATCTGCCTGCCTCTGCCTCCCAAGTGCTAGGATTAAAGGCATGCGCCACCACGCCCCGGCTGAGTATTTGCTTTTGAAAGAGAATGATAACAGACCCTTGTTGGGCAATTACCTGACTTGAGTAATCACCAATACAAACCAATCCTGTCTCTCTAATCATGTGTCATCTTAAGGGATGAGTTTTCATTGTGCTTTCCCCCAAAAGATCCCAGCCAAGAGTAACTGCTCAACATTTCAACCCAACATATTATTAAACAAAATATGAGGATACATCAGCAATCATGGAGACCTTTCCTTTGCATTTAAGTTTTCTTCTTACATCCCTGAGGTAGATTATGCTTCTTGGCACACGACTCATAAGGAGCTCAGAGCTTTAGGTAGGAAACATGAGCTTCTCACAAGCTCCTCAGTTCCATCCTGCAATTTGTCTTGTCACTTCCGAGGAACCCGGAGATGCTCCCTGGCAGCTCTTGCAGGAACTAAACTTCAAGCATGCCTAGACTGGGATGCAACTTCCATTGTTCTTCAACCTTTCAAATTCATTATTTAAACATTATTCTTTCATGTATAGCTCCGAAGTATTCAGAAATATGAACTATACCAAGGAAAGCACATGGCCTTGCTTGGAAGAGTACCTCATCCTCTTGGTTCTGTTTCATTCTTCTTGATACTTATGATCTGTTCATCTCCCTGACATCTTGCCAGCTGCTCACTGGGAGTGTCACTTGTCAAGTTCTGCTCAGAGGGGTTGCACCCTGTCCCTTCCTTGTGATGTGGAAAGGGAGATGCAGACATCTGACCAGGCAGTGTTTCTCTCTCTCTGCTGCTTTCATCCCTGGGTAGCTGTTCCAGTGACATTCTGAAATGCTGCAGAGCAATGAAGGAAGCCCTAGATAACCAGGGGGATGCTTTCATCTGTCCCCATGGAATCAGATCTAAACAGTAACAAACTCCCTTGCTCACCTTGACAAAGAAAAGTACTCATCCAAACACAATTTGAGCTTTTACCTCAGAAAAGCAAGTCTTTACATGGCAGACTTAGTACCTCATCTGCACCTTTGACTTTAAGTCAGGGTTTTCAAAAGTCTCTGTGTGCGGCCTTGTGCCCAAGCACAGCGAAGGCAACAACATTAAAGGGAAATGGAATCCCTACATATGAAGTTTGGGGATAGGACTGTGTCTGAACCTCTGTTGAGCTTCAGGCTGGAAGTGTGTACTCCCTGGGGCTCCTTCCTTACAGATGGAGGTAATCAGATGTGAGGGGTTAAATAGACTGTGATTTCTACAAACCCCACAAAATTGAAGGACACATGTTGAGCTTGTTAAGGCCCTGACATAATCATCTTTAATCACGATGTCTAGACTAAACATCAAGCGTGCCTAGACTGAGATGCAATTCCGATGGTCTCTCAACCTCGGTTTTCTTATATGCTGCTTTTGGAATTCATTATTTAGACACTAGGCTTTCATTTATATCTCCAAAATACTCACAAATCTCAACTACACCCAGGAACCTGAGACTAAAGATGCAAGTTTCAGACATTTCCAGAAACAAAGAAGGAGAGCTTCCAAAGCTGGGAGGAGGGGAGTTTTGTTAGGAATGCAAAAGCCAGGTGGATCTCTGTGAGTTCAGGGCCTACATAGTGAGCTCCCGGCCAGCTGGGACTAAAGGGAGACCCTGTCTCAAAAAGCCAAATATATATAAATATATATAAAAGCCAAGGGCAGCCTGGGTTCAGCAAGGCCCAGGACCAAGGCTGGAAAGGGCAGGATGTAGCTCTGTGATAAGAGGTGAGGGCAACATTCCCATTACAGATCAGGTATCCAGATGCAAATGACTTAGCACAGCTACAGGCCACTCCCACTCTGAGGACTCTGGTGGTGCTCCCACTCCTGCTGAGCTTTCAGATCCCTGATCTTCATTCAGCTTCTTCCTCACAGAAGGGGCCTGGTGACTGAAAACACCTAAAAACACTTTTGTTCATTCTGTCTAATGATTTTATCTCAGGATCTCCCTCCACTACCACCAGGGAAGGGGTATCAATAGCTTTTGTTTCTTCCTATCCCCAGGGGAATTTATAATCATTTTGATCAAATTTCAAATTATTATGCCTGTATTGGGGTAAATACTGCTTGTTTTTTGAGCTAAAGAATCTGACACCTTTAGCATTTAGTAATTTCCCCAAGGACCAAAACTGTCTAATTCACACTCAGTTCAAAATGTGGGCTGCTAGTCCCAACTCAAAGGAACATACAGAATGGGAATCACTGGCGATACAAAGTGCAAAGAGGTAGAAGTAGTGTCTCCGTGCACTGAGTTAGAATTATACGATAATACTCATGACAGAATAGCCAAGGTTTCTAGAAAACTTTCCAACAACAAAAACAACAACAACAAAACACCATTAAAAATAGATTTGTGATCCAGTTAAGCAAGGATGTGTATGGGTGCATACTAAGCAGTGACTGTCCTGTCAGAAGGGCTGTTCAGGAGAATCCTGACACTTGGGACACAGAAAGGGTACACTAATGATGGGTTCGATACTGTTGATTTATAGATCTGGAAAGCTGTTAATGTTGGATGATACCTTAATATTGCCAAGAAAAGAAATTCAGTAAGCACAATTTTTAAAAAGCAAAGGGTGGCCAGATTAACCTTCATCTTGCTAGTCTAGCTAGCCAGCAAAGCCAGAACTGTGTATTTCCTGTACATCAGGATCAACAGACTATACATCCCTTTCAGTGCCTGATTTACAAATACAGCTTCAGAGTGGGTGAGGGCACACCTGGGGCATTGTGCTGTCTATGGCTTCTCCTGGCTGCAAAGGAGCCTGTGGCCTACAGGTACAAACACATTTACTGTCTTGTCATCTGCAGAAGGTTTGCAGGGTCCTCATGCAGGTAAGGGAACTATGCCATCCCTGTCTTCAATATGGGGTCTTCCAACTCCTACTCAGTACATGGACTCTTGCTGCATCTTAGAAGGCAAATATTTTACTTCGTGATTAGTATTTCCACTGTATGTTATAATCCCCACATATAACTGTATCTCTGAGAATTCTACAAGAATCTATTAAATAAATCATTTTTTTTTTACTTTGCCAAGTTCAACTTAACCAGAAAATCAAATAATCTATACCATATTTCTTGGGAATTCTTTGAAACTAAAATTTCAGATTCTCTTTTTGTTCTTGACATAGGGTCTCCTTATAGCCCCAGCTGGCCTAGAAGTTGTAATGTAGACCTTTCTAGCCTCCATCTCACAGAGATCCACCTGCCTCTGCCTCATGAGTGCTGTGATTAAAGGCACACAGCTCTACATTTTCCTAATATTAAGAATATTTCTTTCATGCAGTTTTATCCGTGCCTATATTAATAATACATTTTGATTGCATGTTCTGAAGGGTTACATGCTCGATTGTATTTTTCTATTGATAAAATAATGTGTTTCTGGTCTTCTGGGAACAATGCTGCTCTGAGCCAATTTATGTAAGCACTTGTGAGTGAAAAAGGCTTTTTTTCTTGGAAAAGAATCTAGAATCTGCCACATTTGCCCAGGAGGCCTGTTGCTTGCATTGAGTGACAGCCACCAAAGCAGCTCTGGGCTGAACAGCTCCTGCAAAGTAAGATAAAAGTCACTGTTTGATCAACATCCACAGGCTAGAGAAAGCACAAGAAACAAATGATGGGGAAAAACTTGTCAGATAAAATCAATAGGGTCTCTGCCTGGGATTTGGGAAGTCAAACAATGGGAAAATGTCTGATTCAATAACATTGATCTTCAGCCACATCGTCGGCAGAGCCACATATGCTCTTAGCGGGAACTCATCGTGTTGAATGTTCATCACTCAAAGCCCCACAAGTTGCATACTCTCCTTGATGCATTCAAATTGCACTGCAGACTAGACCATAGTCTGCATTATTTCCACATTTTGGAGGTACAATAACTGATCTGTATGAATAAACTTGAAACAGTGGATTAGCATGGCCAATCTTGGGCTGCTCATCACTGACCTCAGCTCAGTACCTTGGATAGAAAAGGATGGAAAACAATTCTGCAGTTAGGCTGGAGGCTGCTGTCTATCTGAGGATGCAAGCCAGAGTGGAAGAAACAACAAACAAGGATAGCTGGTCTACACTAAATACTTTGGAATAGTCTCACACCTAAAATGAAGGAATAAAACAATTCTTTTTTATTTTTTAAATTTTATTTATCTTTGTATGTGTATGAATGTACTGTCTGCATGTAGGTTTGTGCACCCTGTGTCGTGCAATGCCACAGAGGTCAGAAGAGGGTCTCAGATTCCCCTGGAACTGCAGTTCTCCTGGAATTGGAGTTACAGGCAGTTCTCAGGTGCCATGTGGGTGCTGGGGATCGAATCCAGGTCCTCTGCAAGAGCAGTCGGTGCTCTTAACTTCTAGGCTATCTCTCCAGCCCAGGAATAAAACAATTCTTAATGTATCATGCTCTCCTTCAAGTCTGTGTTTCTACTCAGATGAAGGGTATAATATCCCATCCCATCCTCTTAAATTAAAGGAACATGAGTTTATATTTGCATATCAATTTACAGATAGCCTTAAACATTTACAGAAAACTGAGGTAAAATCTACAAAAAATGTGTTTGAAATACTAAATTAAGTAACACCTTATTTCCTGGGACAATCGTTGAATGCTCAATATAAAATAAAATGATCTTGCTGGGCCATGCAGCACGGAGTGAAGCACAATAGCATGCTGTCTATTTCATGGGGAGAGATGAGTTATTTTGTAAAGTTTAAGAGGCATTTTGCGAGTGCCGGGAAAGAGGGACACTCAACAGTCAACAACGTGAGAATGATTCTCTTGTTTGGATCATTGGTGGATGCTGAGGGCCAGTAGTGGATGGGAAATGGAGACTGGTACCTCCCATAAGCATTACTGTAGAGAGATCCGGCCTCAAAGGAAACAGCATTGAGATGCTATGGGAGAAAGGAGCCAGCACAACCTGCCATCTCTCCTGAACAGAAACTGCTTTCCAAAGCTTCAGAAGTGAGTTTGGAGTAAGCTCATCTGAGTCCATGGAACAAAACAAGAACTGGAATCCTTCCCCGTGGTGGGAGGAGGTGCTTCAGGAGAGGACCAAGTCAGGGAAGGGAAGCAGAGTGGCAGAGGCAGGGCTCACAGGTCACTGCATACCAAGGGCCCCAGGGAAGTGCACTTATGGAGATGCTCTTGGTACAGATTTGAGGATACGAACATCAGCTGTTACCATCTCATACATTTTACTCACAAAGAAACTGGATTCACAAAGCAATAAATAAAAATACTAAATTCAGAAAACTTCCATGTAGCTTACCTATCAAAACGTTGAAAAAGCTTTCACTGAGAATGTATTGCATTTAGTGTGTTACTAGATATTAAATTAATTAGATAAAGCTCTGTCAATGTTTGTGACACTCAAGAAACTGTGGTAGCTGGAGCTGTTTGCTAAACTAAATCTGCCAGCACTGCTTCAGAGGGCTCCCATTCCTGGCGCTGGTCATAAACATTGTTTGGTAGTTCTTGGTTGTGTAAGTATGCATGTTGATGGGTCATAATGAAAGTATCTTTCTTATTTTAAATGAGCAAAACCTCCTTGGTTTCCAGAGAAGCGAGAATGCTGTGATCTAGTTATGTTTACAAAGAGTTCTTTCCTCTGCCTCTCTTCTCCTTGTACAATATTTCTCGTCTAGTTTCTTTAGATACTTTTCTTTGATCAGTCTCTAAATGGCTGTTTGCTTCTCAGGTGTGGGTCCTAGGAAGTACATCACAGTCCTTGTAGAACTCAGCCCCCAGTGTATTAGAGCTTCACACACTGTCCATTTTTCATGCCAATGTGAAAGAATTTGATTTCATTTGTTTTAACTTATGTCACTGTGTGAGCATAAAATAACCTATGGATATTTTTCTATCTGGAAATGATAATAAAATGTTTTAAAAGGCAGAAAATATATTTCATTGGTATAAGCTTACTTAAAAAAATAAAGATACCAAACCAAACTCCAATGGCCTCTGACCTTTACCTTCATGTTTTCCAGAATACAGATGTCCTAAGTCCTAAGTCACTGATAAAGTCTGAATATATTGTCACATTTCTCACTTTTTCTGTGCATGCACACTTGTTTAAAGTCCACCAGAAGATAGCAATATGGCTTTTAAATCAAAAGAACAAGAGAAAATTTAGAGTGATCTCTCACACTCACACAAAGATGCGCACATGCCTAGGAACACTCGCATGCAAACATACACATACACACTCATACATACAAATGCACATGTCTACATGCATTCCCAGGAACACTCACATGCACACACACACATGTATACAGCTCCATGCACACACAGTTACATACATGCACACATCTATACACATGCCCCAAAACACTCACATACACACATATGTACACACACACACATACACATGCACACACACAGACATCTAAGTGACAAATCCTGGCTCTCATGTATTGTTCATGAAGAATTAATTTCATATGTAGGAAACTATATTGAAAATAGATGTAATGTTTTTATCGCTGATGTTAGAAAGAGACTAAGAAGGTGAATTATTGTTCCACAGGCTGTTTGGGAGACATGGTATGGGAAGCACCAGACAGGAGCCAGAGAACTTGCCATTCCTTGAGTTTCTACAAATGTCCTTTGCAGTACTGAGCACAGTACTTAATCTCTCCGGAGATTTTCCCTCCACCTTCTCCTCTTTTCTCCTTTGCTTTGTTTTTGTTTTTGTTTTTGTTTTTGTTTTTTGTTTGGTCTTTTCGTGACAGTCTCCCTGTAGCCACCGCCTGCCAGGAACTTTCTAAGGAGACTAGGTTGACCTGTAGCTCACAGAGATCCAGATCCCTTTGCCTCTGCCTCCTGAGTGGTGGGATTAAACGTGTGTGTGGCCACTCCCCAAGGGATTTTTCTTCTTATATCTAAGGATGGAAAGATATACTTGCTTGACTGGATTATTTTAATTTCGAATAGATATAATCAATGTTTACACATTTATAAATAAGGAACTGTTCTGTTTTGATTTGGGGACAGGACTCACCCAGTCCACACTGACTCTGAATTCCCCGTGGAGACCAAGACAAACTTTAACTCCTGATCTTCCTACCTCCATCTCCCTAGTGCTTAGATCATAGTCATATGCCACTACAACCAGCTCTAGGAGTCCTGAACAATTTTAAGAACCGTATCTGTAGACCCATTGTATCATTTACAGTTGGAGTTGAAAGGACTTCAACACTAGCAGATAACTTTAATTTTGCCAATTCTCCATTGCTCCTCTTAACCTTTGTAACCTGGGGCTGGACTGATGGCTCCTTGGTTAAGATGCTCACTACTTTTCTACAGTTTCCAGTGCCCGTGTTGGGCAGCTCACAGCCACTTGAAACTCCAGCTCCTGGGGAGCCAACTCCCTCTTCTGACCTTTGCTGGCACCCGCAGTATACACCTGTTGCACATGTGGTACACACCCAATATAGACACATACATGTATGTGAATAAAAATAAAATAAATCTTAAAAGGAACTTTAAAACCCATTTTTTTTTCATTATTAAACATAAGAATAAAGAGTGGGATTATTTGCAAATACGAGAAATCCACCATCATTTGCTGCAGTTTTAATTATGTGATTTTATAAAGATTATTAAGAAGTTTCTCTAAAAATTATTTGAATTCAAAGAAACACTAAAGAATTTCTACATTTATTTGCATTTTACTATTGACTCTAAGCTGTGTGCTGAGATGGGTTTAATGTAGGAAGATTAATCTGCATTTCTATGATATCTGATTCCATCCAGTAAATACCTGTCCACTGCCCACGGAGGAAATGCGCCACCCCTTCTCTGTTGTCAATGAGATTTACATGCCTGACTTCAGAATAGCTGTCTTCAGTGCATCTATTTGTCACTGAGTCAATAGCCTCTTCATATGATAAACAGCTGATGTATTTCACTCCTCACTGGAGGAAATTGTCTTGAGGAAGAACCCTCCCTCCCACGCTCAATTTAGTAGTCCTCTGAGAGCCGGTAATGCAACGGAATGCGTTACACTAGCCGTATCCTTTATTTTTCAGAAGAGGGTTGAAAACTTCAGTGACCCTCACAATCAGATAAGCTCTTTCTATAATTGAGACAACCACTGTTCCATTTCTGATGGCTAATATTCAGGCTGCCTGAAAGGCATGTGAGAGAGGGAATTTGCCTTGTAATTAAATGGGGAAATATAGCTGTAGAAAATGATCACAAATGCAATCATGGAAAATTTAGAGAAAACCTGTGCAGTGTGTATTTATTTCAGGGAAGTGATGTTGCTTGGGTACAGTGGCCGAAGTGCAGAATTGAGAATGTCCTTTAAGGAAGACTGATGCCTCTGTGATGGGAAAGTTAACTGCCAAGGAGAAATAATACAGAAATAAAAAGAAATCTCTCATTAGATAATGTGTATTTGAAGATGATAACACTTCCTTTCATTAATAAAATGGAAATTTGAGGGCATTTCATAGCCTTGACTTCTGTTGGCAAATTAGTAAATTAAGCAGTGTTTTGGAGTTTCTAAAGTCACTTATCCAAGTTCACTAGCCTTTATTAGAAGCTCTGTTCCTGCCAATCTTTCATCAACTCTAATTTCTCTACTAATTCATCATAAAAGTGAACAATAGCTGGTCTGCCCCACATGAGGTGGAGTGGCAGTTCATACACCGATTAGGACAGGTTAGGGGTTAGACTAACAGTCCTTCAAGGTGTGAGTCAATGTAAAAATATGTTCTACCATCTAGTAAAGTGTTGCCGACTGTTACCGGCTGCCTGCTACCGGCTAGCTCTCCTCGGGAGGTCGTGGGTTTTTGCAGAGTCCTCTTGGCAGGAAAAAACACAGGGAAGTTTGAACAGCATGCAGAAATGAAAAACTAAGAGAAGTTTTCCAGATTTACAGCAACTTTATTGAACTGGGGCAGTGATTATATAGTGGTTTTTGGGAGAGGGCAGAACAAAGGATTTGGCAAAGCTTTACAATTACATAGGTAGGTAAAAAAGTCAAGATTTACACATTAACTGAAAAGCTCAGAGCACTCAGAGCAGGAAACTAAAACATCACACAGTCTGGTTAGGAAATAAACTTTCTTTGAAGTAAAATGTAGAAATTTTAAGACAACCTTTACCGAGGAAATAACATCTAAGAAGAAAAAGGAACATCAATAGTTTACAAGTCATAATTGAAAAGTCATAGCTCACAGAGTAGTAACTACAAAGTTCTTTAGCAGCAGATATTGGTCTTATGTCTCCATTCTGAGGCTAGAGTAAATACATCCTAAAGTTAATAGTTTCTTTTAAGTTTCTATT
>VZQC01013012.1:3710189-3725499 GCA_009823505.1 Rhizomys pruinosus | reverse complement strand
TATATATCTATGTGTGTGTGTATGTAGACAGTAGAAATTATACATATAGTATAGATTATTCAGTAGAAATTATACATACATATATATATATACATATAATAATATATACATACATATATAATACATATAATAATATATACATATATATATATGTATGTATAATTTCTACTGACCACAGTCACCCAAGCTCTATCCCATCTCCTCTCTCTAATTCCCACTTCCCTCAAACCTCTCTAACATGTTTATAGCCACTTTGCATTCTGACCCACTGAGTTGAACTGAGGCTGTCTTTGTGACTGTGACTTTGGAGCTATCAGTTACTGCTTGGTGAGGTCACCAGTGGATGCAAATTGAAGACGGTGACTTTTTCCAAGACTATCAATAACCAGTAGTTCAGCAGTAAAAAGTAATCTTTATGTTTTGAAAATATCAGCATAGAGTTTGTTCTTTTATTTTCTCTAATTAAAGAGATATGAAACAGCACGGGTTGTGGGAACATACTTGGATGAGAGAACCTTACAGAAATCCTCCAGTGATCTAGAAAAGGGTGAGCAAACCATGTCTCACAGCTTCACCAATTCCTTCTAAGTCAAGTTCCACTGGCAGGCAGCCATGACCATCTCACGCCTGTGGCACTTCCTTTCGGCTGCTCTTGCAACAGAGCAACCGAGTTAATTAGGAGCAGCAGATAACACGAGTCCCACAAACTCAGATCTATAAATAGACTCTGGCTCTTTTTAGAGAAGATGAGGATAAACTACGAGAACATAGGTTACTAACTAAAGTCAATGTGCCGTGAGTTGGGCCCATGGCATTTTTCTCCACATTTCAATCAAGCATTGCTGGGAAACCTACTCACTTGATGTGTGGGCCACAATTGTAGGAACTCGGTATCTTTTATCCACAGAAATCAAGGCCAAAGAGCACACTAGCTATGTACACTAAGCCTCGTCAGTGTAAATGCACATTCTTAAACTTCATGCTAAAGTTCAAGGTTACAAAAACTACATACTGACTTAGTTCCAAATGCCACTCACCCAATCTTCACAGCTTTGGTTCTCAAGATATACATCTATACCATCTTCATTGTTTTGAAAATTATTCTTCAGACCACATAAGCAACCAAAAATGGAGGATTTTAGAATTAGCTAGAGAGGAAAATTAAGTAACACCAAGGCCTACATATCCACCTGTCATCAGAAAACATAGTTATTTTGTATGCAGTTTCTAGTATGGACGTGGTGTCACAATGCAGAGGCCCAAGCGGGGAGGCAAAGACTTCAATCATTGACTACAGGAGAAAATGCAACTAAAAAAGTTAAGTATGAATTAAGTACAGGAGAAATTTTTTCATGAGACCCGTGTTAGGACAGAGGACCCAGAAAGAGAGCAGAATTCTGCAGACACCTGAAGACAACATCTACAGCCACATCAAGATGGAGACCTAGGGACAGAGCATCTCCAGGCACATCAGTGTAGATAACTGGGACAGAGCATCTGTAGTCACATCAGTATAGAGACCTGGGGACAGAGCATCTGCAGCCACATCAGTATAGAGACCTGGGACAGAACATCTGCAATCACATTAGTATAGAGACCTGGGGACAGAGCATCTGTAGTCACATTAGTATAGAGACCTGGGACAGAGCATCTGCAGCCTCATCAGTACAGAGACCTGGGACAGAACATCTGCAGTCACATCAGTATAGAGACCTGGGACAGAGCATCTGCAGCCTCATCAGTATAGAGACCTGGGACAGAGCATCTGCAGCCTCATCAGTATAGAGACCTGGGGACAGAGCATCTGGAGCCTCATCAGTATAGAGACCTGGGGACAGAGCATCTGCAGCCTCATCAGTAAGAGACCTGGGACAGAGCATCTGTAGCCTCATCAGTAAGAGACCTGGGGACAGAGCATCTGCAGCCTCATCAGTATAGAGACCTGGGGACAGAGCATCTGCAGCCTCATCAGTATAGAGAGCTGGGACAGAACATCTGCAGCCTCATCAGTATAGAGACCTGGAGACAGAGCATCTGCAGTAACATCAGTATAGAGACCTGGAGACAGAGCATCTGGAGCCTCATCAGTATAGAGACCTAGGGACAGAGCATCTGCAGTGACATCAGTATAGAGACCTGGGACAGAACATCTGCAGTCACATCAGTATAGATAACTGGGGACAGAACATCTGCAGTCACATCAGTATAGAGACCTGGGGACAGAGCATCTGCAGTCACATCAGTATAGAGACCTGGGGACAGAGCATCTGCAGTCACATCAGCATAGAGACCTGGGGACAGAGCATCTGCAGTCACATCAGTATAGAGACCTGGAGACAGAGCATCTGCAGTAACATCAGTATAGAGACCTGGGGACAGAGCATCTGCAGCCTCATCAGTATAGAGACCTGGGGACAGAGCATCTGCAGCGACATCAGTATAGAGACCTGGGACAGAACATCTGCAGTCACATCAGTATAGAGACCTGGGACAGAGCATCTGCAGTAACATCAGTATAGAGCCCTGGGGACAGAGCATCTGGAGCCTCATCAGTATAGAGACCTGGGACAGAGCATCTGCAGCCTCATCAGTATAGAGACCTGGGGACAGAGCATCTGCAGCCTCATCAGTAAGAGACCTGGGGACATAGCATCTGTAGCCACATCAATATAGAGACCTGGGAGAGTGTGTCTCCAACCACATCAATATGGAGTCAGGGAGAGAGCTGACCCATGGGAGATCCTGTTATGGGTTATGGGGTCCCAGTCACATGGACCAAAAGTGCAAGCATGCCCTTTCAAGGGACTCTATAAATAAGATTCTGTTTTCAGCATGGAAGAAACTATTTTTAAAAACAACATACTGACAGACATTTTCATATTCAACATACTCAGCATTAGTTAAAATTAAATCCTTTATTAACAAAGAGGCTGATTCTTTTGTGAAAGTTTAGTTGAAATTTTCCTCAAACCTTTGGAGAAATCACAAGTGCTAGAGACTACTGAAATTAAGGTCTAACTGCAGAACAGGTAAGGATGGCTATTCAAGGGGCTGCACTGGGATTTCATGTTGATATTCAGCTACATTTTTCTCAGAGAAGGGCAAGCAGGAACTATGCAGTTCAGATCACTCTTCGTTCCTGGGTTAAGAAGCAATATGTTACTGTTCCTTTGCGCAGCTGTCAATAACATGTGTTACAGACTGGTCTACTTCAGGAACAAACATTTATTTCTTGAGGTTCTGGAATCAAGGCGGTAGCAGACTAGATTTCTTCTGAAACATTCCTGGTTTGCTGGTGGTGCATTTTGGCTGGATCCTTCTGGCTGCAGCCTGGATCATATCTCCTCCATCATCAACTAGTTATTGTTCATAGTCCACATCTCTAGAAGCTCCTGTCAGGGTCAGAACTCCAGCACATGAACTTTGGGTATATAAAGTTACCCAGACCTTGACATTTTGGTCATGGCTTCCTCAGGTCATGTTCTTCCCTCTTGAAAAATACATTCCATCTATCCCAACAGACTCCAAGATCTTCACTGATTCCAGAATCAACTCAAGTCTAAAGCCCCAAATTCCCTCTAAGTGTCCTTTTAACCAAATATAAGTAAGACTCAAAGTGTAGTTTATCCTAAGGAAAAATGTCCCTAGCACTGAGCCTATGAGAAAAACTAGCTGTGTGGCTCAGCTCAATGGCTTTCAAGTAGATATATAATTCCATTACTTCCATATATCCCTTTTGAAATTAAATGTATGTTGATCTAAGTAGCATGTGAAGATATAAGGCACAGATAGCAAAACAAGCCTGAAGAATATTCCAAATATTATGTCAGAAAAATGTGAAGTAAAACAAAACATATCTAATTGTTTCAACATTAGGAAGAGAAGGATATAAATATCCACATGGTAGAAATGAATGTTATAAATCCTACAGTGGTGAGTTCACAGATAAGAGGATTCTCCTCAAACAGAACAAAGTTAAGTCTGGCATGGTGAAGTGTGTGAATTTGGTAAAGACCCCTGTCTTATAGAGAGCTGCCAAAGGAGGGGCTGGAGCAAGCCACTGTGGAGTGGAAGTGCAGGAGGCAGGCACAGAGAGCCGTGTGAGGATTTTAGTGGCCACCTTGGAGATTTTAGACTTTATTTTTATGTAGTAAAAATTGAAAGCTGTGAATTGTTTCTGAGCATTGTAATAGCATTAGCAGAACCATGCTTTATAAAGAGCAAACCTGTAGGGACAGGAGAACAGGAAGACAAAAGCCTATTAGCTGCATAAAGGAGGTGATTTTTTATCAGTTCCGTTTGTATTGTTCTCCTGCCATGGCTATCTCAATAAGCGCTCAATAAAACCCTTATTGAATGAATGAATCAATTTCCTGATTTTGTGAGGGTTGTGGAAGGAAAGTAAACTTTTGAGATACAACTAGAAATTACTAGGAAAATGCACATTTTTGCAGAGGTGGAATCTGAGAGAAATAGCCAGTTTTGTGGTCAGAATTAAAAATGATTTAAGGAGGTGCGTGTTCCATTAAACTGTAGGCTGCTGGGTTTTTGCTTATTTTTTTCCACATTTCATAAAAAAATATCTTGATCATATTTAGACCCCTTCTCCTATCAGAATACCAGATTCATGAAATCTGTCATGTATGTTAAGGCCTGTGACCCAAGTTGTATCCCCAGCTGTCCCTCAGGGTAAGGCCCTCCACTGGAGCCTGGCCAACATGTCTAGTGTCACTCCTTTAATGAAGACCAACTCTCCCTCACCCAGTGGTCTTTGGTTGCCAATAGTTCCTCAGGCAAGTTTGGGGCTCCTTACCATTTCTCCACTTCTATGCTGAGTTTTGTCTGATTTTAGCTTGCAGGGATCTTGTGTGCGCTGTTGCCACTGCGACACCTTCATATGAGTGACATTCAATTGCTTGGAAAATGTTTCCTTGTGTGCATCCACTACCTCTATCTCTTATGGTCTCTCTGTCCCCTCTTCTGTTATGGGTTCTGAGCCTTGGATGAAAGATACCCAGGTACAAGCACTCTGAACTTTGGTCAGCTCTGGTGTTCTGGGTTAAACACCATCTGCTACATTACCAAGCTTTGATACTGAGAGTTGAGAGATGCATTAATATTCTTTCTGCCTCCTATGTTTTGCTATGTTCCTTTAGCCTTAAGTGTAGAGGTTTCTTGTAGATGTGTCATTTAGGGTTAAGCATCTTGTAGATATGTATTCATTGTGTTTGACCTGTTTAGGAACACTATAATAGTCTCCAGGGTTGCAAAAATAAGCTTCTTGATGAGTGGTGAGAGGTATACTTGTCTGTACTATAAGGATACATATTCAGAGTACAGTAACAAATTACATTTGTCTAGGAATGTGGCAAAGTAGGTTTTCCTCTAGGATCTATGACCTCCAGAGTCATGTGCATTTGGCTATGTTTACAGTACTACACATGAGTTTCCTCCCAATTGAGTAGGTTTTAAGTCCAACTAGATAGCTGTTGATGACTCCCAAGATAAAAGTGCCATTAATGCACCAATGGCAATAGTTTGCCTGGCCTGTCATTGTTGTTTATTGCTCTACGCAGCTGGGTAGGCCCATTGATTGGCTTTCTCCCTTGGCAGTTTGCATGATATTCTCTGATGGATTGAGGTCTAGTCTTTAGGGAGGAGGCTTCTAAATCAGTTCCAACTTGATTGTTCCAAGTGCTGTATCTGAAGTATATCCTGTCTTCACCAATAATAGGGCTTTACCTTCAAGTTTTGGGAAGCCATCAAGGTCTTTGGCAATAGCCTGTGTTATTGTGAGAGTCTCTTGGACTATACCATTCAACAGCTCCTAGCAAAGGTTCTCCTGCCTGGCACTGAATTTTTTGTTATATAGCCTTCCTCTACATACATGCACTCAGGTATGTGTATTATATATACATCTTTCAGTAGACTTTTGAACTAATAGATTTACCTCTGTTTTTCATACTATCTACATAGTATTTATCTTACCTCTCACTCCCCCTGTAGAGTTCCCCCTTCTCTTCCTAGTTAAAGTACTCTCCATTTCCCCCATTCCCAAAGTGATAACACACTTCTCCTACCCGCCTCTCTTGAGCTCCTTCTTCCCCCTTTATGCCCATGGTTCCTTTCCATTTGCCTTGTTCATCTGATTCCATCAGGAACTTACATCTAAGGATTTTGAGCTACAATCCACAAATGAAAGAGAACATGTGTCAATGTTTTCTGAATTTGGGTTACCGCCCTTACTATAACAGCTTCTAGTTCCAGTTATTTACCAGACTAGTTGTGTCCTCTCAGGCAGAGACAGCAGGTAGGGGCCAGGACCTAAGAGGATGATGGAGATGGGCTACTTTTAACTGCCTGCTGTTTTTAATCCCTAGTTATAAAGAGAGAAGCATTGATCTTGAAATAAGGAAAACCATGAATTCCTATCATGCAATTGTATGCATTTTAAGTAAAGAGAGTCTAATGTGCATAAGAGTTTTGGAGTAGAGAGCTGAGTTTTCAGAGGTTCTTTCCATTGGTGAGTGGACAGGAAAGCAGTAACCCAGCTTTTGATTGCTTCATCTGGACTACTTCCTCAGGAGCTATGGAGTGAGAGTAAGAACAGAGCCTCATCTACTGAGCTCAACTTGCTTGGCTCTGTGGTTATTTAAACTCCCACTGGTCTGGGAGTCTGAGCCAGCAAGAGTCCAAAATCGGGCAGGAAGGGGCAGGGCTGGTACCAGCAGGAAGGGAGCTTGGGGTTGGATCCAACTGTACCTTCCAGAGAAGTCAGCTCTGAAAGAAAATTATTTATCTTTTCTTTGCCTGTGGGAGCAAAAACTGGAATGTCAAGTATAAAAGTTTTGCTTCAAGTTTTGTCCAGCATGTGTATACTCCTAATTGAAAAAAAAAAAAACAAAAAAACAAAAAAAACAAAAAAAACAACACAAAATGAACAAAGCACAACTAAATAAAAGGTAAATTATTGCATTGCCCAGGGAGAGACCTCTTCTGCCTACAGCACTTGTGTTTAAATGTGGTTGCTGAACAAGAGACTGCAGCCCTTCAGCTCATTGTGAGGGAGACACTAGCCAGGCCTGCAGTGCCTGAGCATCCCCACCCCAGGGGGGGAAAAAAGCTATTTCATCTCCATCCCAGAGGGCTTAAATGTGAAATACAGAGGGAAATCAAGTGCAGAATCTGTAATTCTAGAACTATTGAAAAACTGGTTGAGCAGAGGTTACATTTGAGGGTGTAATGTGGTTGAGCCTATTTCATTTCTTTTCTAAAAAGCTGAAAAATCAAGGAATTATTTTAAAATTCAAGTTATTTCTCTACTTTTGCTTGAGATTCATTGCAGTCTAACGACTAGTTTTTACAAAGAAAACTACTGCATACACTAACCCCTCATCCCCAGGCTCAGTGACAACTTTGAGAAGCCCCTAGCTCTAAGATGTCTTCCCCACTCTTCCTTCCTGGTTATTCCTGTAGAACCCATCTAAAATGTGCCTCCTCATGATAAATATCAGTTGGCATTTCTAGTTTGGTTGGAATAGAATTGCAGAATTTTGCTTTTCCTAATTGTGAAAGAGGCAGATAGTTATGCACATTTTTCTCTTTCTGTGTATCTAAAAATGCATCCAATTCCTCAGCAAATATTCAGTTCTCTTATTGACACTGGAGGCCATTGTTGAAGGAAGGGTGACAGCGAACTTCCTGGTCACAATTGTGTTCTGGGTAAACTTTCATCCAAGAATTCTCTCTCTCTCTCTCTCTCTCTCTCTCTCTCTCTCTCTCTCTCTCTCTCTCTCTGAATTCAGACTCTCTCCCAGAGATGCACAGCAGAAGCTGTGGAAAGTGAGCCTGGGCTGTGAGTTGGCAACTAGTGTCCACTCACATAGGAAACACAAGGTTTCAAGAGACTGCGTATGCTGATAATTGCACTGCTGTTCACTCACTGTGGACTCCTTCAGGACATTTATGATCTTGCCAGTGTCACTGTTTAAGCTTAGGTTGGATACATTTTAAATGGTAATTGGAGGAATTGTATGACTCCAGTGCAAATTGTGGCTTATGTATTTTTAACCTTTAAATGAATAAAAACAAAAAGAGACAAAATGGCTTTCATGAAAGTAAATGAAATCTTTCAATATCAAAACCTATATTCTGTTTTGAATCAAAATATTTTCAACACATATTCAAAAGGCAGAAAAAAAAATAGAAAACTGAAGTAATAAGTAATAGACAACAGTAAACATTTAAATAAAAGCTTAAAACTTAGATGTAGTATTTTCTTTACAAAAGAAATAAGATGCTTTGTCTAATAAGCCAGACTGGTGATAGTCAATGTTCTTGATATGAGGAGTCTTTCATATTAAGAAAAAAGATATTGCAACAATATCAATCCAGGGAGATTGCTAAGCATATCACCAGGCTTTCTATGAATATTCTCCTCTCTGAATATTAATTGGTCATTTGAATAGAGTGAAAAAACTTTAAACCCTGCAGCAGAGGCTTAAAGGAGATGACTTTTCTCAGTCTTTCTCAGCCCTTTGATTCATAGGGAACAATTCTAAAATGATTTTTCTCAAATGCCCTTGAGCTCATAATATTATTCTACAGTGAGTCATTTTCGGTTACTGCTCTCTGGCACCCATCATCACAAAAATAGCACAGATGTTGCCACATCTAAAATACCACAGAATATGCTTCACATATTACACATACCCAGTTATGTATGGATATGTTTAATTAGGTGCTTTTGCATGCTTTATATCTCATTATATGTAGATATGTTATATAAAATATTCACTTGACAGTTTTTACTGAAGTTTTATTTATGTTTTAACTCTAATTTTTGCAATCATAGGAGATCCTAGTGTGTTTTTGTGTGAGTCATGAAATCTTTGCATTTCCCTTCGCTGTAAAGAATATTTCCCACTTCCAA
This sequence comes from Rhizomys pruinosus, assembly GCA_009823505.1. Lineage (NCBI taxonomy): Eukaryota > Metazoa > Chordata > Mammalia > Rodentia > Spalacidae > Rhizomys > Rhizomys pruinosus. The sequence continues at coordinate 3,716,567 of VZQC01013012.1, read as the reverse complement.
TCATCCAATTCAACCGCCATTCACCATCAAACTTATGTTCACTCTTTTTTTTTTTAAGTACCCTGGAGATTACAGTAGGTAGCAGCACTTGCTCTGCAAGCATGAGGACCTGAGCTCAAATCTCAGACACCCTCATAAAAAGCCAGGCACAGATCTGGGCACCTGTAACCCCAGTATTGTGGGGAGAGACAGGTTAATCTCAACATCCCAATGGCCGGCCAGCCTAGCCCAAATGATGAGCTTCCAGTTCAGGGAAAGACCATGTCTCAAGACAAAGTACAATGAAGGAAGCTACCCAAATCCACCTTTAACCTCCACATCTGTGTGCACAGGCACACACCCCTTTGTACCCAACCCCATACCACTCAAACATACATAGCCCCCACCACCACACACATACAAATAAGTAAAGCACATGATTATGATCAACGCATCAATGCATCAGAGATGGGAAGCACAGGTTGGGGTGGAGGTGCTGGTGGCATCTGTGCTGACATTGTAACTGCACCTGGGAGACAAGAAGTAGGTGGCATCTGGGGCCAAAAATTTGCAAGATGACAAGGTGTGGCTGAAGGGGTAGGTGAGGGGGTCAAGCTTGCACTGACTGAACGTCAGGGTCCTGAGTTGCAGAAATGACTGCAATAATAAGGTTAGCAGAGATAAAACCAGGCAAGGGACGGGAGTCCAGTTGGGGACAAGAGAGATGAGCAGTGTGGAGCCTTTAGAGCATCAGAGGCTCAGGAGAGGACAGGGCTAGGCCATGGCACTCCAAGTTCAGAGGCCACCAGTGAATCCACTGGGAACTTCCATTGATAGAGAAGGGGTTAGATTTACACTGCAGATAGGAGAAATACAAAGGCTGATGGCTCCTGGGAGGGCTGAGGAAGATGATTAGGAAAGCGTGACAGTGGAGAAAGGTTGTATTTGTTATAACAAATGAGTGCTGATGAATTTGTTTGTTAAACTAAATTTTACCTGACTCTTGATCTACTTATCCATCTAACCCCCGAATAATTCATATGAGTGTCACTTAATTGCAAAGTTATAACTGTGGGTCCATCAGTTGAAAAGGGACATTAAACTGCAGCATCAGTAATGCATGAGGTCCCTTTTCCTAAATACCACTCTGTCTGGAGAGTGACATTTACAGCTGCCATGTTTTCAGCATGGGAATGAATAAAGGCATGTTGGACCAGGGTAAACTGCTTTTAGAAGACAGACTTAACTTCCAAAGAAAACTTCCTTCTCTTCTGGAGAATACATGCAACTCAAGTTGATGGGCGAGGCCTCTGCTAAAGATGCTAAGATGCATGTCTGGGGGCTATGCCCACAGAACCCACACCCACCACAGAAGTCCTGTGGAACTGGTCATTTTCCCCAAAGACAGTGCTTTTCTTTTTTTAAAAATTTTTTATTAATTTTTTATTAATTTTATTTATTTCTGTATGTGTATGAATGTACTGTCTGCATGCAAGTTTGTGCACCCGTGTCGTGCAATGCCGCGGAGGTCAGAAGAGGGTGTCAGATTCCCCCGGAACTGGAGTTCTCCTGGAATTGGAGTTTCAGATGGTTCTCAGCCGCCATGTGGGTGCTGGGGATCGAACCCGGGTCCTCTGTAAGAGCGGTCGGCGCTCTTAACCGCTAGGCCATCTCTCCAGCCCCCAACAGTGCTTTTCTTCCAAGGAAAACAGATATATCAGATGTTCAAACATTAAATGGAGGTTTGCTGGCCTTTAAATCTCCATCTAATTTTTAGTGCTAAAAGTACTTTGTATAGTATTTCCGATTTCTTTCCAGCAGCAATTCCAGTAGGAGATGAGTAGAAAACAGAAAAGAGCTTCTCTGAGATCTTATTTGTTTGGCTTGAGAGGAGTGCACCTACCTTTGAGATTCCTTTTGCCCACTAACATGCCAAAGGCTTTGGAAGTCTAACAATAAGAATTTATTTTCTTTTTTATCTCCTTAATCCAATATGCCTCAAGTCTGTGGAAAAAATACTTCCTCATTAAACATCTAATAAAATCATTTTTATTGATAATGATAATGATAGCCTGCCTATCTAGCTGCAGTCTTTGATCAGTATCTCTGATGGACAGAACAAAGAGAAAGTCAACCTTCTTGAGTCTCTCAGACCCATCAATTCACATCTGTAGTTAAGAATATGGATCAGTCTTTGGAAAGTGTCTGTCATAAAAGTCAACTATTTCTTCTTTAGAAGCAGCAAATGTTCAGAGATCTGTGAGAACAGTACAAAACAAAACAAAACAAAACAAAACAAAACAAAACAAACCCATCTATAGCCCAGTAATGTTAAGGCAGGTGCTTTTTACTAGGTTGTAGACAGAGTGTTGCTGCTGATCGGAGCTTTAACTGGCCTGCACAGGCCCTGGGTGAGGTTCCAAACAAACAAAACCACCAAAAAATTCAGTAAAACTGAAACTGAAAATTTTTGTAGAAGACTGGTCCATGAAGTTTTCTTACCTGTGCAACTTCATGTAATCTTTAATTTTTTATATTTATTTACTTATTTTTATTTCAAAACAAAACAGAACATATATTTTCGGTTGTTTACATTCTGAATGAAAGGAAGTTGTGGCTTATAATTAACACCAGTAGCAAACAAACAATAAAGGAAAAAGTTCATAGGTTACCTTCAGAGCAAAAGTAAGAATTAGAGTTAAGGCAGCTTGTCACCTGAAGTGTTGGGTTCTTCTTTTTTTAATGTAGTTAATGTAGTTTAAAGAAGAAATTTATTCTTTTTCATAAATCTTAGTTCTTAGAGACATGAACTTCAAGCTATGTCCTTAGTAGCATCAGAGGCTGTAGAATTGTTTTTACTAAAAAATTACCCAGTTTGCCTTACATATAAGGGTTTGATACCAAGATCAACAAATGAGAGACTCAATATGTCGTTCGTTTTGTGCGTGTGTGTGTGTGTGTGTGTGTTACTTCACTTAGCATAACAACTTCAAGTTCCAACCATTTTCCTGCAAATTTCATGATGTCATCTTTCTTTATCGCGGCATAGAACTCCATTGTGTAGATGGACCACATTTTCATTATCCACTCATCTGTTGAGGTACACTTGGATTGCTTTCAGCTTTTCGCTATCGTGAAGAGAGGTGCAATAAACATGGCTGTGCAAGGGTCTCTGCAATAGAATGACTCTTGGGCATATACCCAGGAGTGGTATGGCTGGGCCAAGTGGTAGATAGCCCACTGAGTCTGGTGTGTGCTGCCCGTGTACTCCTGGGGCCATCTACAGATGGTCGACTAACAGGGACCCACACCCTTAAGGAAACTGATACCTCCCTCCCCAAGAGCCAGCAGCTGTCCATAGCTCCTCAGTTAAGGGTGGGGCCTCCTGATGTATGCTAGGGTGTCCACTGGCTAGCTCCTAATTAGGGGTGGGGCCTCCTGATGTATGCTAGGGTGTCCACTGGCTTGCTCCTCAGTTAGGGGTGGGGCCTCCTGATGTATGCTAGGGCGTCCACTGGCTAGCTCCTAGTTAGGGGTGGGGCCTCCTGATGTATGCTAGGGTGTCCACTGGCTAGCTCCTCAGTTAGGGGTGGGGCCTCCTGATGTATGCTAGGGCGTCCACTGGCTTGCTCCACAGTTAGGGGTGGGGCCTCCCACTGCATGCTAGGGTGTGCACTGGCTTGATCTTATGCAGATCTTGCACAGGCAACCACAGCTGCTGTGTCATCAGAGTTCAACATCCCTGTCATGTCCACAAACCTGTTTCACTGGAGTGAAAAAGAAACTCTTCCTGACCTCTGGCTCTTAAAATCGGTCTGCCCCATCTTTCTTTTTTTATTATTATTTTATTTATGTGTATGAATGTACTGTCTGCATGTAGGTTTGTGCCTGTGTCGTGCGATGCTATGGAGGTCAGAAGAGGGTCTCAGATTCCCCTGGAACTGGAGTTAAAGACGGTTCTCAGCTACCATGTGGGTGCTGGGGATCGAACCTGGGTCCTCTGCAAAAGCAGTCGGCACTCTTAACTGCTAGGCCATCTCTCCAGCCCTGCCCCATCTTTCTTTATGTTTTCTGAGCCTTGGGGATGGAATGGGATGGGATATATATACCCCAATTAGGGCCGAGCACTCCACCTGAATTGTGAAATTTAAATTATTTATAATTATTGATAAGACCTCCATGATTCATCAATATCAGCCTGGTGACTTCACAATAAAGTGTGAACAAAAGGTTGATCAGTGTCGGTGTTTGCTTTTATTGCAAAGTTCTTAGAGCCCTGTGCCTTTCAGTGGCTATGCAGCACCTTTCCTTCCCGGCCTTCGTTCATGTGTGAATGCAGCAAAGTTTCAAGCTTTTACAGATGTGATAATACTAACTCTCAGGCCACTGGGAAGTCAAACCCTGACTGTGCTACCCTAGTGCTCTGTCAGGGTCGTACTTGTTCAGAGCTGGTCGAAGATGCTGTATATGAAAACAGTACATCAGAGTTGCCACTGCTCCCCCCCCCCCACCCCAGGATGACCACAACGGTCTCTCTAGACAAGTTCAATTTTGCCTGCTCCACTGGCGGGGAGCCAAGAAAGAAAGTGTGGTTTTTAAATTAAATTTCTAACTGAAAAACAAATAAAAAGGAGAAGGAGGAAAAGCCAAAGGAGAGGTCTTGTCCTCATAGGATAGAAGGATTGTCCATCATCATGGGCACTATTGATCCAGCCAAGGGATTATCTCTAATTAACAATAGTTATGGAAAATTTAAATAAAAACATAAAAAGCAAATCTGTTGCATTTCTCTGCTCCTCAGAAAAGACCCCAATTCTGGGATAAGATTTCCGGACATCAGGATACATGTTCCTCATCCCAAGGGCTAAACAGAGACAAGCTCTAGCACCATAATCAGCCTGTATGGCACGTGGCCCTGGGGTATCTGAGTGGAGTGCATTCCTGGACAAACTGTGCTCAGAGGTGAGCTCTGTGTATTCCCCCAAACAGGCCTGCATTGTTTGCAGAAATGAGGAGAGCAGCTAGAGAAGAACACCCCATGCAGAAGGGCTCCTGTGAAAATCACTTTCCGATTTGGATTTCCCTCATAAGAACTATAACCTTGATCTTTCCTTCATTAAACTGTTGAAATCACTAATCCCTCTTAAGAATACAATTCTACAAGGTTCTTATTTTCTAGTCCCAGTGCTTCTTAGGAACATAGCAAGTAGAAAGCTTAATCTGGCAAAAAATTGTTATTTGCTATTGATTTTAATATTTTCAATGATCAAATTTTTATGTAATCAAATTATACGCACAGCATGAATGCTTAATACTCATACAGTCCCACACTCACATCATCACACATACACAGCATTCTCACACAATAGCACACACTCAACAACCACACACAGAATCACATATATACACTTTCTCATACACATACACACATACTCAAACATTGAACACTCACATAATCACACACTTGCACACACAGTCCAAACACACTCATATCCTCATGCACACACATACTCAACATTTTCACAAAATCGCACCCTTACACAGACAATCACAGGCACACTTAACACCCACATCCTCATGCACACACATACTCAACATTTTCACACAGTCACACACTTGCACACAATTGCAGGCACACTCAACACCCTCATCCTCATGTACACACATACTCAACATTTTCACACAATCACACACTTGCACACAATCACAGACATACTCAACACTCACATCCTCATGCACACACATACTCAATATTTTCACACAATCGCATACTTGCACACCCAATCACAGACACACTCAACACCCACATCCTCATGTACACACATACTCAACATTTTCACACAATCACACACTTGCACACAATCACAGACATATCAACACTCACATCCTCATGCACACACATACTCAATATTTTCACACAATCGCATACTTGCACACCCAATCACAGACACACTCAACACCCACATCCTCATGTACACACATACTCAACATTCTCAGACAGTCACACACTTGTACACACAATCACAGACATACTCAACACTCCCAGTCTCACCCATGTACACCTAATCACACATATACAACACTCACACAATCACATATTCACACTCACAAACTCATTACTGCTTCTCCACACCAGTAGTGTAATTGCCAGTAATGAGTTAAGAAAACTCAGATTTAAATATAATTAAATACTAAGGCTTAAATAAAACATTTGTGAATATTGAGAACCTTTAATTTCCCTTTCATGACCTTTCATATTAGCTACATATAAAATGATCTCTTTGATAAAATTTTGGAAAACCTGATATTAAACTTAAAATGCTTTTCAGAAATGTAATTTCAAAGTTTAGAAAGTCTTACAGATTTTCCAAACAGTATATATATATATATATATATATA